>JALBCR010004218.1:0-298696 GCA_030710515.1 Abscondita cerata
AAAACGATTAATATTAATTATATTGATACCTTGATAGCGTCAATGATAGACGCCTCCAAGAATGTATCAATAATAATGGAGGTCACACCCATTATTGATTTCTTATATTTATTTATATAGTAATACCTTTATTTAAAAAAGTTTTCATTTAATTTTAAACTATAACTTGGTATCTTAATTATAATTATGTAATAAATTCTTGTCAAAAACTAAATATATACGTTGACAATAAGAATTGCCTTAGTTTTTATTTTCACTTTTATATTAACTACAGAAAAATGAAACGTCATAAAATATACATTTTGTAAGGACTAAATATTATGAATAGAGAGTTTAATGATTTTTTTTAATAACTTACAATAATTAGTAGGTTAGATTTATTTAAAAATAAGTAATAATCAGTCAACCCAAATAACCATGTTTAGTTTTTGATTTAATTTAAAAGTTATTGCTTGTAGACGTTTTTAAATCAAAATTATTTCTAATTTTATTTTGTAAACATTTCCTAAACAAAATTTTGATTCGATAATTAATCGAGCTATGGTGTTTAATTAGCGATACCTTCAAATATATTCTTTAAAGAAAAAAATTAAGTAAGCAACGTAAATTACCTATTTTCTAAAACGTGCTTAGTGTAATGATTCATTCTACAGTCCTTCTATAAGATAACCCCTGCTGAGACTACCTGCTGTTAGAATTGTAAATGATACCCTTAAGCCCGCTTCACAATGTGCAAACTTTTGTTTACAGAAATTGTGGTGTCCAAGTTTTAAATTTCATGAGTGTACATCCACGATTTAATGAAAGTTTAGAAAAGGAACGCCCTAAGATTACTGAATAAGGAAGACAAATTGAGGTTTTGGACAATTTGCAATAGATCCTACTGCATCAACTCTTCAAGTATCTTCAATGACAGGGCTATCACATGAGTCGATTAGGAAGGTATTGAAATTAAATAAGTTTCACCCATGCAAAACGGAAATTCTTCAAGAACTAGGCAATGATGATCCAGACCGTCGAATTGAGTTTTGGTGAATCATGACTGAAAGAATTTTTGTTGAACCTAGACTATTAAAAAATATTTGTTTCAGCATGAAATGTACTTTTATGCTGACTGGTAATGTCAATAAACAGAACTGTCGGTACTGAAGTGATGCGAACCTGCATCGATTTAGAAGGGTCACACTCAATATCCTGAAAACTAAATGTTTGGGCAGGGATATTAGGTAATGCTTTAATTGGACCCTTCTTTATACTCAGGCCGACGTTTATCTGAATATGCTGGCACCATCGAACCTTTAATTGTGCATGAATTAGAGAACCAAAGTAGGCCCGCCAGCACTCTAGCTGCTGCACTTCCAACAAGATGGGGCACCTCCTCACCATGCAGCTGCAGTTAGGCAATTTGGATACTAATTATCCGAACAAATGGATTGGAAGGAGAGGTCCTATTGAGTGGCCACTGAGGTCACAGATTTAACCCCACCGATTTTTTCTATGGGGTTACCTTAAGTCAGTTATTTATAAAACGGAAAAGAATTACTGAAGCATGTCGCGCTATTAGTCGAAGAACATTTGGTCCAAGTTCGTGCATAATTTGAAAGTAGGCTGTATTATTGTTTACAAAACAATGGAACCCACTTTTTGAACATTTACTTAATTGATTAACAAAATTGTAGTTCAAACAAAATTACATTGTCACTTCGATGTACTTCATCGTATCTATAGAGTTTACGATTTATTGATCGCGCCAGTTACGACTATAATTGTGTTGGTAACTGAAACAAAACGATCGTTAAATAAACGCAAAACGAACTAAAACAAGGTGCATTGTCGTTCCGTGATTTAACAATAATTAAAATAATAAGTTTAAGATGAGTCTACGTCCCAGGCTTCTCCTCAAGTTTTAAGGTATGAATATTAAATTGATTTTGATTATAATTGCTGAATTTTATCGTTTTTAACTTTAGAAAACAGTTTACAAAATGGCAGTGATAAATCTCTTGGAGATAAACATCACGATTTGTCGTTATTGGAAGATGATAAATAAATGTAGTAGATTTGTTGAGGTTGACCAAATGTTTCTTATGCCTAGTACGTCAACTGCCTTTATAGGTAATGAAGGTTTTTAAATTAAGTATTGCAAGCGAATAATTAAACTAAATTTTAGATTAAGCCTCGGATTCCGTAGAAAATGCCGCACTAGATTATGATATTTTAACGTTACATGATCAGTACAATACTGGAGGAAAATTATTATTATTACCTTGCGATGCAGAGTTCATTCAACCTAACCCCCAGTTAGAAACAGATGTGGAACCCATGGCATCATATCAAATAAAAGCAGAAAACGCGGAGACAATTTTTGTATCTTTAGAATCTGGGGCATAGAGCTACAACGTGACGAAGCAGTTGAAATCCAAGAATTGACCCTAACAACAAACTTCCACTTGAAAAGAGAGATTTTACAAAAAAAGAGAAAATGTATCAACTGAAAACAACACCCGGTAAAAAGAAGACTCGTAATAAAAAACCTGTAAATCTACAATTGCGAAAGAACAGGAAGGGAATATACAGGGTGAATCCCCACCAACGGGATGGAGATTTATAGCGAAACTGTAAAAGTTTTACAAGTTTTGACAGTTTAGTAGCATGCAAGTTGATAAATGTTACATTCTAAAATATACCTACAGTATGTCCCAAAAAAATGGCGCATCAAAGTTACAATTTTTCTGATGGAACACCCTGTATATTACTGCGTTTTTTGATTGCTCGTAAAAATAAGGTATAATTTAATAATAATTCTATATACCCAGATACAGAGTGTTCTGAGTTATATCGACTTTTCTTAAAATATTGATTCTAATTCAACAAATCATAACAAATTTACTCTGCTATTCTCATTTAGTTAAATAATAAAATGTTATAGTCCAAAGGTATTTCTTTTACACGTTTTAATTATTTAGGTTCCTAAATATTAATCATATACGACAGACAAATCTAGATTGCAAAAACACTAAATCGTATCAACAAATATGATTTAATGTTTCTCGATTAGAACGTTCCTTAATCGTAGCTACAAGAAAAATGGCTTAAAAACTACTGTTGAGAGTATTTTTCTCCAATTAAGTTTATAATATAAGTTCTTAACCTTCTAGGTGGAGGTGGGGTTGAAATTCTTGTATATTTATTCGTGTCGTTCTTCTAATTTACCTGTGTATCAATTTTTAATTATTTGTTAATCGTGACATCATCTACACTGATGACCATTTTAAACTTTTTAAATTTTGTGACCAAGACGGTTTTTAATTTACTTATTAGCCTCGATAAAGTCCTCACAGGTTTGGGCGAAACGTCGGCCTTTTATGTAGCTTGAGACCATTATTTTCAACTCCACCTCCACCTAGAAGGTTAAGAACTTCAAAATAAAAAAACTATTTTACGTTTCTAGATTTTGCTAAAATTTAAAATTAATACGTAAGACCATATTATACTTAAATATAAAATTTTGAAGGAATCGACGGCTACTACGTACATGTTTTAAAAACTTTAAACTCTGAGAACGCAAATGGTATTTTTCTAGTTACGATGTAGGTATTTGGACACGTCGATATGTCTAATGCAACTTGTGTACAATTAACCATAAAAACTAAATATCCAGCTGTATACAGGGTGTTCCAAGAAAAACTTTTAGTCAATACGACTTTTGTGGACCAAATATGTAGCGATAACGAAAAAGGATAACAGGTTTGACCAATTTTTGTTTAAGAAATTTTTTAGTAGTTGCTATAGTATCGGAGATATTTGCTGTAACATTGAACCTGGGACACCCTGTATATAGTTTATAGTACTTTACCTTAAAAAATAATAATAGGTCGCGAACACCAAACTCAATCATCCACTATATGAGGAATGGTTAGAATAAGCAATACCTACACTTCTAAGCAATTTCTGGGAGCAAAAATAATCGATTTAGTTTTTATTCATTGACTTTCAGCATATGTGTACTTTGATTTTATAAGAAAAAACAACATTTATTCATTAGGACCAATATCAATAAACTATTTGTGTTTCTTCTCGCAACTGTTCTTTGTTGATCGCGTTCCTAATTGTTGTTAAAAATGATACTTTCTGTACGAAATTAGTAAAACGCCAGGGGTCAGGAATGTTAAGATTCTTTGTTTCTTCAAATTAATATATTTTAAGACAGTACGGTTTTTCGGTCACTCCTATACAGTCCTAGCGCGATATAATCAATTCTTGTACCTGACAGTGACAAACTAAAAGTAAAAGTCATTACTTTACCATAAATAACAACACCGAACCAACAACAGTAACCTATTCACAAAACACCATAATCATGGTGGTCGTTTCCAATCTTTAACAATCTTGTAAAACGCATTTTATTTGCATAATTTATAGTTAGTTAGTAATAAAAAAACTTAATGCGAACAGGAATTAATGACAATAAGTTTTTATAAGAAATTTATAATAAAACATTTTTAAATTCAAAATAATATTCAAATGGAGGATAATTTAAACCACACACTTTCAGAAATACTTTTTATAACTCAATTAATGATTGACGTTCGCTTTATATGTGTAGGTATCTTAATTTGATTAAATAAATTTAACCGATGCGATGCTCCTTCAGTTCAATTAATTCAAGGACAGTATGAAGTGTTTGCCTAGTATGACTATTAAATTATATAACTTGAAGTACTTTCTATTAAAAAGTACTTTAAAGTATTCAAATACATACGCTGTTCCATGTAATGACGATGATATATGTTAAACATTTGTATTTAGAAAATGAACACCCACAGGTTATGGCGCCAAACTAAAATATGGTATTACCACTAACCGCAAACAAGTCGCGACAAATAATGTGAAGTACAAAATAGTTTTTGTAGGCTATTTTTTGCAGGAAAATGACGCCTTTGAATCGCCGCGTAAACGACACCGACATCAGTAAATAGTAATGATAAATACAAACACTTTATAAAACATTTGCGTTAATCTTTTTCTGAGTAAAAACAACGCATGTAAATGACCAATGCTGCTTTTGACAATACACACTATGTGCCAGATTTATTTAAATAGAATTAACAGATTACTCGACACGTTTGTCACACATACTATAATCCTATATAATTCTAACCATAAACTAGATGCGCCTATAGCCTGAATACGTGGGATGCAATAAATTGCGTTTTCTATGGATTAATAAATAAGTATCGAGTGTACCTATTTAAGCGTACATACATTCCAAAGTATTTTTCCAGGCACTAATTACGTTAAACAGACATCAGAGAAGTGAACAAAATACATTATTATAAACAAAATGTAGTAATCGAACTTTTAAATTTTAAATCCTTTTCTGTGATCAACAAGTATTATTTTGTAAGTATATAAAGTTTTAAGGTAATTTACGCTTTAATTAGTATTATTTACGTAACCAGTTATGAAACGACTAATTTAACCTTACAAAATTTTTTCAATTATTTAATTTTTTTAATAAGAACATCAATATCAATAGTAGTCGTAGCAGTTGGGTTGGTAAGAAAACAAGCATAGAATGTTGACAACAAGTCAAAATAATTCGCAAAAATATCTTCGAACGCTTCGAACAGTAGGGCCCGTGGGACTAAACGTTGGTTAAACTATACTATAGTCTAGTCGAGAAGTGAGTTTTCTGCGATAACCTTCGGATAAATAAAATGGAAAAAAAATTTCAAAATATTGAACTAGTACATTCGTTTATAAACAATTTATAGAAAAATTGCTTCAAAATAATTTCATAAAATCCATCTAATGCCTCAATCAACCTCCAGCAATACCATACAATATACTTAAAAAAAAAATTTTTTAATAACTTTATTCTAAATTTTAATTTTTTGTAATCATAATTAACAAAATAAAAAACTTTTATGACGTAATATCATTTAGTATATACAGGCTGTCTCGCTTATCTTAAGAGATACGAAGTCGGTTAAATTGGGGCAAAGTTGCGCATTTTATGCTGAATTACAATCTGAAAAGAAATTTGAATTATCTCCAATAATTTTGAAAATATTGGAAAAAACGAAAATTTGTGATTTTTGTTTTTAATTTTTGCCGATAAACTAATCAGATTAGACATTTCTAACCAAGACATTATTCAGACATTTTTTCATGGAGATTTCGAATCTGACATCACTTTTCCAGTTATTTTCAACATGGCGGAGAAACACCTGTCAACTTCATTTTTCTTATGAACGCCATTTTGGATTTTAATATTTCTAGATGACGTTTTTTGTCTTTACAACGATGTATCACACTTGGTAGTCCAGTATCACATTTTTGCTAAAAATCCAATCCAAATTTTTTGCAAGCAGTGCTATGTTTGATTGTATTTCATATCTTAATATTTAAGCTTGTGCTAGTTTTATTGCGAAAATCTCCTTTTCAAGTGAAGAACAAAGAGATATGCTACAAATTTATTACACTTCGCATCAATATGACCACATAACTGCAGCAACGTATTTGCAGCGTTATCCAGAGCGACAACAACCCAGTTTGAGATATTTTCTTTGCTGCATAGAAACTTGGGCCAATATGGGTCATTTATAAAACCTAAACAAGAATATGCCGATAGGCCTAATTAACATGAGCAAGAAATTTTGCAGGCGGTCAAACTTTTGCATGTCTACCAATACCAAAATTATTTAATTCTTAATTAGATGCAAGACAATCCATCTGGCTTCTCAAGAGAAATTGCAACCCAGCTAAATTTGCCGTCACATCAGGTTGTTTGGAGAACTTTAAAAAACACAAATATCGGTCTTGGGCAATTCATATTCCACAAACGCTTCATCCCGGAGATCGTAAACGACAGATAGCTTTTGTACATTTATAAAGAATCAAATTCAGGACAACCCAAACTTTCTTAACAATGTGATATGGTCCGATGAATGTAAGTTCACCAATGCAGAAATGTTTAATCGCCACAATGAACATTACTGGTCAATTGAAAATCCCCATCAATTTCAAGAACGGCGACCGCAAATACGTTTTGGCCTTAACGTTTGGGCGGTTAATTGGGCAATAGAATAATAGGTCCTTACATCTACGAGGATAATTTAATGTAGATAGGTACCTAAATTTCCTGAAGACATTTCTCACAGATTTTATGGATAACAATGTTCCTCTTCAGCGTTTGAACGCTATCTAGTTTCAACAAGATGGCGCACCGCCCCATAATGCTGGACGGGTTAGGGAATACTTGTCGGAAATGTTCCTCAACCACGTCATTGCTAATAATGGCGATGCACGCCTATTACATATTTCTTTTGTATTTGTTCTGATTTTAATTACAATTTTCTTGCAAAACGAATGTTGTTGCGTGTTGATCAGTTGAAAATCGAACACAACTAATTCAATTCCAACGCCGCGACCAAACAAACCGATCAAAATTTCATAATTTTATTGAAAACAAAAGAACGTTGTTTTTTCCCATAGCACTGCTTGCAAAAAATGAAAAATTGAATTTTTGGCAAAAATGTGATACTGGACTACCAAGTGTGATACATAGCTGTAAAGAGGCAAAAAACGTCATCTAGATATATTAAAATCCAAAATGGCATTCATAAAAAATGAAGTTGACAGATGTTTCTCCGCCATGTTGAAAATAATTGGAAATAGTGATGTCATATTCAAATTCTCCATGATAAAGTGTCTGAATAATGTCTTGGTTAGAAATGTCTAATCTGATTAGTTTATTGGCAAAAAACGTATAACACAATTTAATATGCCCGTATTTATTATTTTTGACGTTGGTGTTTTTATGTAATTTTAACTAGAGGTAAGCTACAATTTGAAATTGTTTTTATCCATATGAAAATGTAATAAATTTGTTTTTATAGCCTTTGAGGAAGACATGAATTATTGTCGAAACGTTGGCAGATGGGAAAATAAAATAAATTCACAAGAAAAAACAGTCCAAATAGCTTGTTTTTTTTTCTATTTTTTAAAAATATCTTGTTTCTGGACAATAATCGAATCCAAAATCCAAATATGTTAAAGACATGTTTCAACCCCATTGAAAACTTGAATAAAAGAAAGTCTACAACAAGAAACAATATTTCCAAATGGGCTTATGCAAAATCTCAAATAGCTATTGTCCAGGAAAAAGCAGATCACCTGTAACGTTTATTGTTATCAAGTATTAAATTAAACGACAGTGTCGAAAACCTGACCCGCAGTTCTACCAGTCAAAGAGGATGCGTGTATTCGGTAGTAATTAAGTCAAAGGCTTACACACTGCAAAATAAGCACTAAATAGGGCGCCACCTAACAAAATGCGTAGTAAATACTCTAGAGCAACTAGGAACTTTAGACACACAAAAACAAACCGTTAAACTGTAGAGATATAATTTTTGTAAAACGACTAGACAGACACACAAAATACACAACAAATGCATATAGGAAACTATACGATACTAGTCATTTCAGAAATAATTAATTGAAATGTTAAATTTAAGAATATCCGTTCTATGGACAAAAACAGATATTGAATCTTAAAGAGCTTACATAAATAAGCGTAGCTTTATTGACATACGATAAATCCAAAAGTGAACAAAGGCACAAGCATATAATTCTAATTTTAGAAATATCTTTCAAATCACATCGATCAATTATAAAGCGAAAGAATTATGTTGGTAAATTCACGTCAGAATACAGATACAATCGCGTTTTAAATAAATTAATAACTAAGAACATGCAGAATTTTTAACTTATCTGGTTTATCGATGATAACGATGAAGAGTAGTCGGTTTGTAATTCCAAAACGGATGAAGAGTAGTATAGACAGGTTAGAAAAGAGAAGCAGTAATAGAGATGTCTTCGGCTAGATATATAGATAAGTCCAGAGGTCAATCAGTTTATCTTCGATGGACACCTTGACTGGACAAATAGCCGATTCCCAAAATAGATGAATAGCAAGTAAATGGCCTTCCAAAATAATGTTGATGTTATCTTGTTACCTTCAATTAAGCAACCATAATTAGAGAAAATTGCTTCGTAATTATTCATTCAAATCTAAATTTTCAAAACTAAAGGAGATACACCGAACTAGTATTTGAAATTACAAGAAGCTGGAAGTAGAGTGGACACATTTTCCAATGCTCGTCATCGGATCGACGGAAAATCGCGTCCTTTTACTATTAACGGATATATAATATAGGTACTAAACTTTTTAAAACCATTAGAAAAAGTATAGTTTTAAACTTGTGAGAAATCCATATTTTCACTCGATAAACAATAACAATATACTATTTTCAATTTATTTTATTTACAGAGCGATCATATCATATTTGACCATCAGAGTATTCTATTAACATTCTATAACAAAAAGTAAAATACAAGTTGGTCAAAAATAATTGTACGTGTATGTAAAAGATAAAGATAAAACAACCTTGCTAAAAATCCGCGAAAAGTTTTAAATAATCTTATAAAATTATTGCAATCAAAGATGCCTTTAAGAATATTTGATTATTATGGTTTAGTGTAATTATTAATTAAGTTTTATTTTACTAATTATGTTATTGTAGTTATTAGCGCCTGAGGACGGAAACACCGCAATTTATTTAAATAAATGGAACGTTTCCGAAACGTCGCGATTCAGATGGATCAGTGATATAGTTTCATTTCCTTTGTGTCCATAAGAAGGACAAACTAAAATTTAATAAAAACATTATTAGGAGAAATATCCACAGCCCGTAGATTATATGGTCTTACTATTTGTTTGTGGTCGCGTGCATATAGATAACATATCCTAAGAGACATGGCTTAGACCTGGAAAATGTGGGGGAGAAAACTATTTATCCAAAACCGTAAAGTACCTATTAAATAATAAGGTTTGAATAAATGTAAAACTTAATTAATTTATAACATAACGTTACTTCATTACTTCCATTATCCAAATGAGACTTTTATTAAAAGGAATTTAAAGAAATCGTTATTACTATTTGTTGAAGGCAAAATTCGATACGTGTGAAGACACGTTCAAATTCAATAATAGCAAATAGAGTCCAGTGCAGTATAATAACGTTAATATTTCAATTCCATATTGAAAACAGATAAACAACATTCTAATACATAACTATACAAAAAGAAATTTATGTTGTGTAATAAAATGAGACGAGTAAAACGCTACTATTAAAAACAAACAGCAAAGGAGTTATACGAAATGGCGTGGACGACCACCTGAGTTGAAAGTACTGCAGAGTAACTAACTTTTTACGAAATGACTTATTTTGACAAAAACATTTTAACAGCCATTTCTACAACCTGAAAGAGACATTTACTGTTCTATTAAAAATATTTATGGATGGTAATAGTATATTAAAGAACTTTTGAAACTTCTTTATTGATACTTAATCTATCAGGTATAGTTGTGTATGTAATGCTTTGCTAATTATGCGATGATTTCAAAATTAAAAATTTAATTTTTGTTTCATCGAATAAATATTCATTTTATGTAACTTTGTAGAAAACCTATTAACTCTGTTACACACTAAATCTTTACTATGTTTATTATTACATTTATATGTTTTTACAATCACACCCAACCATTCGAACTGCTTGCGACATTGAACAAAAATAAATTAAAAAAAAGTATCACAGAAAACATAAAATAACAACTTGAAAATATAAATTGATAATTGCACTATGAAAAGTAGATTTAGAAATATACACTTTTGGATCAAAGGCCAAAACTGTAAACAAAACTGAATATACAGTGACATTTTTTAACAACTGAACATGGGAAATACAGTAAAATATTTGTTGCCATTGATACATAGACTTTTTGAAATTGAAGATATATAATACAATCAGGTTATGATAATGCATTTTAATGAGCAGAGTGTGTCTAATTTACGTCAATAATTAAATAATGCTGACCGGTGGCCAGCAGGAAAATATTTGTATGATTCGTTGGAAAAAAATTGCCATCCGATCTTGACCAGCAGTTTTGAAGAATAACCCTTCAAAGTCGCCGAAAAGCCCTTTTTTCGATTTTTAAACAGTAATTTAAAACACGTAAAAGTTAAAAAATTTTAACTTTTATTAGTACAAATAATGCCATCCAATTTTAATTAAAGTCACCCGTACTTTTTCCACCCCCAAACCTGATTAAAATTACAATAATGCCATATGTTACACGTAATATTTGAAAATCGTTTTATAATTACTTACCGACTGCATGAACGTTTAAAAGTTCTGTCCGTGCTTTTTGTCCATTAAACCCCCCTCCCCAACAACCCTAGGACAATGTGAGCAACCAGACAGGGGGGATGATTTTGGAAAAAGTCGCATCTTTATTGAGCAGATTGTGAGCATGAAAATCCTTGGGCTTATTCCACTCGTCATTATCGGCACCCTTAGATGTTTAAATTATTTCCTGCATCAATAGTAATTCTCGTTGTTTGTATCCTGCGGCAAAATGATGTCTTTGACTGTTGGTCGAAACTGATTTTCGAAATATTTAAAGGGGAAAATATAATGCTACACATAATTCTTTTACTATGTGTTTTTTTAAATTATTGCTAAAAAATCGAAAAAAAAAGGTTTTTCGGTGACATTAAAGGGTTGCTCTTCCGAAACAGCCCATCAGGATCTGATGGCACTTTTTTTCAACGTTTGGTGGTGTCAATAAGTATGCTCACCTATTTGGAAGCGGATGCCCCACAACTTTTTTTTTCATTCGCTAGAGCGATAACGGCTGGCAAATACCAATAAGATGTCGCTAAAATGAGATATTGATCTCCAAAGTTGTTAAATTTAGCAAATCGAGTGTATACCAAAATGTCATTGCTATTCCAGACTTTTCAAGTTTATTGGGATGTATGAAGTACGAATATATCAGTGCAATGCCGATAGCATGTCTATAACCTGTTTAATTATTTTTTCCAACGTTTGGTGGTGTCAATAAGTATGCTCACCTATTTGGAAGCGGATGCCCCACAACTTTTTTTCATTCGCTAGAGCGATAACGGCTGGCAAATACCAATAAGATGTCGCTAAATGAGATATTGATCTCCAAAGTTGTTAAATTTTAGCAAATCGAGTGTATACCAAAATGTCATTGCTATTCCAGACTTTTCAAGTTTATTGGGATGTATGAAGTACGAATATATCAGTGCAATGCCGATAGCATGTCTATAACCTGTTTAATTATTTTTCCAACGTTTGGTGGTGTCAATAAGTATGCTCACCTATTTGGAAGCGGTTGCCCCACAACTTTTTTTTTCATTCGATAGAGCAAAAACGGCCCACGTGTTTCGGCTGGCAAAGAAGTTCACCCAAGGCCCAGATTACCACTCGCTATCCGGTTGTCTCTCCGACATACATTAGTCGTGCCATTGTCTTGAATAATACTCGTGCAAAGATGCTGACTTTCCACAAGGGCATATGTAATCTGCTCCAAGTTGAAAGTGTATGTGTTTGGTATATTTTTTGTATAGAACAAGGTTCTATTTATCCCATACCAATAAGATGTCGCTAAAATGAGATATTGATCTCGAAAGTTGTTAAATTATACCAAATCGAGTGTATAACAAAATATCATTGTTATACCAGACTTTTTAAGTTTATTGGGGTGTATGAAGTACGAATATATCAGTGCCATACCGATAGCATGTTTATAACTTGTTTAATTATTTTTCCCAACGTTTGGTGGTGTCAATAAGTATGCTCATCTATTTGAAAGCGGTTGCCCCACAACTATACTAAGTGACATAGAAAAAACGAACACCCAGTAATAATGAATTTATTTGAACAATTTTTGGTATACTAGTGTATACGAATTAAATTAGTAAACGACCACAATTTGATAAAAATTAAACTGTTAACTTCTTCAAAAAACTTAATAGTGTGTTGCTCCATCCCGATGTCTTGTGCACTCATTAACACGTCTGGGCATACTTCTAATGAGGTGATCGATTTCTTCTTGAGGTATCTCATCCCATGCTATCTGTAACTGATGCTGCAAAGCCGCTAGAGTTTGTGCAGGGTTAGGTATATTGAGTAATCTTCTTCCCATAATATCCCAGACGAGCTCGATGGGCGAAAGATCGGGAGATCTCGGTGGCCAAGGCAACAAAGCAATTTGATTGGCCTCAAAATGAGCCAAAGAAACCCTAGTAACATGAGGTCGTGCGTTGTCTTGTTGGAATGTGCTGTTGGGGATGGTCTGAACATAAGGTACAATATTGGGGTCTACGACCTCCTGGATGTAGCGCGCAGCGGTCATGTTACCTCTAATGAAGACCAAAGGTGACCTACTTCCAATAGCAATAGCTCCCCATACCATAACTCCAACTATATGGTGCACATGCCTATTCACAGAAAATTGGGGATCTTGTCTTTCACCGCGCCGTCTTCTCACCCTTGCACGACCGTCATGCATACCCAAATAGAATCTGGATTCATCGCTAAAGACAAATGAATTCCATTCTTGGTCCCAATTTGTCCGTTCTCTACACCACGCTAGACGATAACGTCGATGCTCTGGAGTCAGTGGTAGCACAAAAAGGGGACGGTATGAAAAGAGTCCAAAGGTTCTTATCCGTCTATAAACGGTTCGCATCCCAATCGGTCTTCCATGTTCTTCAAACCACTGGTCCGCAATCGCCCGTGTAGAAGAGAAACGGTCCCGTAAAGCCAATAGTCTAAGACGGCGATCTTCGCGTTCTGTGGTTCTTCGACGACGTCCTGTACCTCTCGCTCTTCATGTACGGCCTTCTTGGTTCCATGCCCGAACACAGACTGCCACAGTTTTTAACTCCGTTGTGTTCTAGCGGCTATATCTCTTATAGACAAACCAGCCTCACGCAATCCCACAATTCTACCCCTATCAAACTCGCTTAATTGCCGAAAATTATGGCGTCTTCGCACTGGAGGTATTGTGATTGAATTAAAGAAGCTCTTTGAAAAGCAATTTAAATCGCTTAAATGACAACTGTACTTACAAATGCTTAATTCATTGTTTTAGGGCTACTTAATCGTAAGTGTTTTGAATGAGGTTAACAAAACAACCGCTAGGGCAATATGGCTGAAAAACTGATCGTTTTTATCTTAATATCAACAAATATATTCCCAAAACAAAATTTACAAAATATTCATTATTACTGGGTGTTCTTCTTTCTATGTCACTTAGTATATTTTTTCATTCGCTAGAGCGAAAACGGACCACGTATTTCGGCTGGCAAAGAAGTTCAGTCCAAGGCCCAGATTACCTCTCGCTATCCGGTTGTCTCTCCGACATACAGTAGTCGTGCCATTGCCTTGAATAATACCCGTGCAAAGTTGTTGCCTTCCACAAGGGCATATGTAATCTGATCCAAGCTGAAAGTGTATGTGTTTGGTATATTTTCATGTATAGAACAAGGTTCTATATGAAGTACGAATATATCAGTGCCATACCGATACATGTCTATAACTTGTTTAATTATCCTTTTATATGTCATATAGGTAATAGTGTTAAGTCAAATTAAATACAGAAGGATTATTATCTTTAATTAAAATTGTCGTCCGAATAAATATGTCACGAATTATAGTAAGATTCTGCGAAATGAGGTTCATTGTACGTTTTTGAATTGTTGTTTTATTTAATATTTCAAAAATGGAATTGTTTTTAACATTTTACTATCGTAAACGGAAGAAAAATCATAAAATTAATTTTTAAAATTCTACATAAAATAAACTTTTACTTACATATTATACATAGAATCCAACTAATCTTCTATTTGATCAAGTACATACAATGTGGATGCCTTTTATAATCGAAATCTTTTTACGAATTGATCGTCAGAGAAACTATCAAAATAGATAGGTTTGATGTAAATATATTGCGAAATTTGTAAATAAAATATTTTAAAGATATATATTATACTATATATTCTTCTCGTTTATCCTCGGATAAGCTAACCTTTCTTATTTCAAATGGTACACTGTGTATATTATTACATATTTGGATCCACCATAGTAACTGAGATAGAGTTTATGCATAAGAGTGTGTTAAATTTCAAAACTTTCAAACGTGCATTATTTTGAATAACTTTTCTTATACCTATTTCTATACGTTTTGGATTAAATAAGGTTTTATTTTATTTTAATAATTTTGGGGTGTTTGTAGTGCAGCCAATAAATAAGAACATATAAATGTAATGCAGTAACTATGCAAGGAATTTTTATCTAATCACACCGCACACACCAAAAGTTTTATGAGCTAATAATTATAGTATAAAACTTAAAAACTAAATCCATTACGAATTCCATTGATTTTACTAGAAATTTAATGAACAGTCATATTGAAGTTAAAAGCCACTTAAAGCGATAATAAAGCACTTGAAGGAGAAAATGTGTCCGCTTCTTAAACAATAATAAGCACGTAAGTTTAATGTTTAACTAAGATTGTTGTAGCGTTTATATAACCAATAATTTGTGAATACTCACTTGTTCAGCAGTTCTGGGTGAGGAAGTACTTCCCCGCCACCGGCACATTTGATCTTCACGTGTGAAATACCATGGTTGAAAAACTCCTAAAATAAATGAAAAAATATGTAAATGGGCAACTAAAAAGTTAAGTAATTTTGCAATGGTAGGTTTGATAACAAATAATTAAGAATGCCAATAGGTCACTGACCAGTGACCTATTCTTAGTTATACTATTTACGTGTTCTTTATACACTAGATGTCGTTAAGACATTTACTTCACATAACAAATAATAATTATTAAGTGATTATGGCATAATGGTTCATTTGACAATAGTCATATCCCCACATTGTTGTTGTTCTAGAAACATCTAGATGAATGCATAACAATATCAATTATACAAAAAAGATATGAGAGAAAAGTTGTTGGAAATTGTATTGTCTACAACCATTGTTTGAACTATTTTTTTCTAAAACGCAAATTTCGTTTTCGCATTGTGTAGAAAATTTTCAACTCGTGTTAAAAAGAACGTGCACGCGCGATTCCTCGTTTTGTGCTGGCGTAGGAATGCTAGTATCGTAGCAGGTAGCGTTCGTATAATGGCTGACTACTTAGATACATTTAACAATTGTTGACCGTTACTGACATGTATAATTCGATTTTACAAATTACTTCGCGGTGCATATTTCCTTCTTTCTTCAATGATAAGATAGATAAGATAGATATTTATTTTGATATTATTACATATAACAAATACATACAATAAATTAGTACAAGTAACAAACGCATCATACAAGTATTAATTAAACAAATAAAATTCCGATTGTTGAATTTGTGTTATCTACTCGAACTTCAACTAACTTTTCAATTATTAATAGCCAGGATACCCACACTACGCTAGTTTTTCAAGCCAGGTAAGCTAAAATTATTAACTGTCCTGGCTTGATGTCCTCGCTTAGAACATGCTAGTGCTGTTTACATGATGCCAGATAATTTTAAGCCATTCACTACGGTGGCAGGTGGCAACAATGATAACAACACGTCCGTGGAGTAATATGAACTGCATTCGTAAAAAAAACATAATATGACTAAAACAGTTGCTGCAAAAACTATGACAGTTCTTGACAAAAAGTTGCTTTTAAATTTATTATTTGTATGCACATTGCCAATAATTCGAAACATATTTTTGTATTGCAGAGTCTCGCATAAATTAATCTTCCATAAACATTCCTCTTTACGGCACAATTATCACAAACTGAAATGTACCTCGTTACTTAGTTTAGGCACACGTTACACACCCAATCGCACTCAAAACAAAACATCATGGTTACTGGGTACTAGCCTTACGTATACTACCTTCGCTAACCACACGAAAGTAATTCACAAGCCAGGACAACAAATAAGTGATGGAGGGGGGGGGGGGGAGCACTTGCTCAAAAAATAGAGCGGTAAGCTTATAAACTATCCTGGCTTCAGACACTAGCTTTCTTGCTAGATTACTAGCCGAAACATAAAGTTATTTATGTATAAACGGAGATAAACGACTAAGTTACTATATCGTTTTAGACAACGATACTGATTTGAAGATACAGGTAGATTATTTTTTTTAGAAGGTGAAACTGATTTCTTTCATATTTTTCTGTGCTCTACGATGAATTCTTACTTACAAAGAATATTTTCCTCATTATTATTTCTTCTTCTATGTTTTCTTCCTTCTTCTCTCGCATACTCTCCTCTTTGGTAATACAACCTTCTCTCTTCCTGACCATATTTTTTATCCTTTGGCCTTTACTTCTTTCCAGCACTCATACAAAATTGCGTATTCTTAGGTTTTTTCTAACCTTTCCTCGTACCGCATTGCTCTCTTCCCAGCCTGTAACCTTATCTTTTCCAATTTTACTTCTTCTTCTATTATATATCCTGGTGTTTCTCTCTCTAGCCCAACGTCCATTTCAAATACCTTTCCTATACTCTCTTCAAGCTTTCTTATTCTTGCCATCCCCATATCTCTGCTCCGTAGACCATAACACTTCTTATCAGTTTATCAAAGTTTCTCCATGTCGTTTAAAAACAGTCTTTCTCCTAGCCTCCATACTTGCCCGACTATTCCATTTCCTTCTGTGTTAATTCTCTCATGTGTCCTCATCTTTATTGTCATATCTTAACCTGTATCCTGAATATCTCCACTCATTTTCGCTCTCTATCTTATCTTCTCCCCACCACCACTTCTCTTTTTTCCTCCTCCTCTTCTTTTCGGGAACACCATTATTTTTGAGCCGTTAATTCTTTTTTTCCAAATAACTCCTCACTATCGTAATTACTCCTCTCATTTCCATCTGTTTTAATATATAAATATTAACCACTGCTCTCCTTTCCTTTCTAAATCCTGACTGCCAGTGCGCTAAAATCTTTTTCTCCTCCATCACCTTCTCCAGCCTTCCCCTTATTATTTCTCCATATATTTTATATATTGGTTATGCTCACCTCCTGTAATTCTTCATTTCCTTCTTTTCCCCTCCCTTATAGATTGGACATATTACTACTTCCCTCTATTCTTCTGGGAAACCTTTTCCTTTCCATATTCTATTAAAATTTTGCTTAATCGTTCCCTCATATTTTTCTCTGTATATTTCCATTGTTCTCCTTGTGCTCCATCTGTGCCTTCCGTTTTTCTATTTTTTATTTTTCTTATTACTTCTTCTACTTCCTCCATAGTTATCTCCTCATTTCTTAATGTTTTTCCTCCCTTCCTCATACTGTTTTCTATTTGTTTTTCTTTTCTTCCTTCCAAAAGTTTTCCTCCCATTTTTTCTCATCTATCCTTATTTCCCCGTCTTTTTCTCTTTTTTGCCTCTATTTGTATATGCCCATGCTTGGGTCTCTGTTTTTAATTTCCTGTATTTTTTTATCATTTATATTTTATATTCTTCCTTCCTTTTGTACGTTCTTCTTTATGATTTTCTTTATGCCTTTATATTCTATATCTATTTTTTATGATAGCTTCTATTTGTTCTCGTTAGCTCTTCCTTGCTCCTTCTTAAAATCGTTAATTGTAACTGTGCTAATGTAATACATTAACTTGTGTTTTCCTCGTCATAAGATTGTTATATTTTGTTCCTTTTTTCAAATATTTACCACCTTGAAAGGAAATCTGTGATCGGTTCTACAAAACTGATGATTGTCAAGTTGTCTTGACAATTTTGTATAGTGGTTGACGCAACTTGTCAACTGTGTACGAACTCCAGTCGGCACTATAAGGATTTCCATGCGTTTCTTCGTTTCTTTGTAGTGTTTCCGTAAAAACTAAACCATTACGTAAGGCTACTTCTAATAAAATTGTTGAATTTTTAGAAAAAGAAATATTCCTTTTATTTGGAGTTCCTCAAATTTGTATGAGAGATAATGGCCCTCAATTTATTAGTTCTACCTTTAAAATTTCCTTAAAACGTATAATGTTAAGCATGTTTGGTATAATGCTAATTACCATCCTCAAGTAAATTTTGTTGAACGCGTCAACCGTGTTATTGGTACAGCTGCTATAGGGGTTATGTAAATGATAATCATCGACTTTGGGATTCTGAGATTTACAAAATTGCTCACGCAATTCGTAATGCTGTTCATGAAGTTACTGGGTATACCCATTGGTTTTTAAATTTTGGCCGAAGTGTTCCTATTTCCGGTGATTATTATGGGGATCCTAAGAACTTTAATGATAAAGATTTAACTATAGGTTCTCGTGAACAAACTATTTCTGATATTAACCATCGTTCGGTTATATTTAACGATGTCGAAAATAGATTAAAATCAACTTTTGAAATCTGAAAGCAACAACATGTAAGAGCGTGAATACACATTATTTTTTGTTGCATTTAGCCCCAAAATCTTCTCAAATTACTTTATATTCTAATCATAACTGAATTTTGGCAGCGATTGATAGATTAATAATTTTTAACCAAGCCCCGTTGACGACTGATATTTTTGTAGCGGGACGGATCCATAAGTGACCCTAATGGGCCATCAAAGTTGGTTTTAACCGTAACCTACCAAACCAGTTTACCCCAGATCAAATGAAAGCATGTAATTTTTGTGGTGAATCATCATCTTCTACAGTTAAGGACGATATGTTGTCCACTATGAACGCCCATTCATCCTCTGCGTTAAAGGAGATTACCGTTTATACAGAACCACCATCTTCTAACATTAAGGACGAAACCATTTCCACAATCAAAGCGAGTGCAGCCTCTGCAGTACAATTTCATAATTTAAGTAATTGTTGTATTAACATATATAACAATAAACCTCAGATGTGAGCAGCACCTGTATTTACGATTGTTGTACATTCCCGCACTAGTGCGGGAATTGGTCACTTCTCGCACTCAATTTGCGTGCGGGAATGTTAATGAAATAATGTTAATACAAGATCACGGACACGTCTGAAAACTAGTTTTTACCGTTTCGTGGCGCTATTTTATAGGGAGAAATTACATGTTTTCGAAGCGCCAGAATAATAACACCCTCATATGCAACTGAAATATTCTAAAATACTATTTTTCACATTCTACAATGTTCTATCCAACTTTGTGCTGACGGTTTTCTTAATTCCAGATCAGTTAATAAATTGGGAAAGATTTCAATATTTCACGACAAAATCTGTGAAAACAGTTTTGTCTTCAAAACGTAATTATAACAAATCAGAATATTTTAGGGAAAAAAGAATCTGACCAAAGTTGCGTAACAAATCTGTGTTTATGATAGTAAAATCCAAAATTATTAAAAACTGTATCCTTGAGAGTGGCGCCCGTGACATAGGAATGTAACATGAGAATTGGATGGTACAGAAGACTCTTAAACCGTGTCTTTCCTTCTATCATTTTGCCACCTTTTTCATTCAGAAGTTTTTATAATAAACCAATGTTTTGCGAATACCCAATTTTAACTCACCGTATTAAAACTAAATTATTTGCGAATATTACTCCAAAGTTCAAGTGTTCCTAAATAATATGAACACTACAAATAAAATTAAAGTCACTAACTAACGCATTTTTATAAGAATTAAGAAAGTTCTTTAACGTCAAAATATTTATGATAAGTACAGTTAGAACGTAGGTAACGAAATATTAAATGTAATGAACTAAAGCGTGAAGAACAGTTGATACTAATCTCATGAAATTAAATGAAGCATGGCGCTTCTTAAGAAGAAGATTTAAATACACATGACATAAGAGAAGTCTTATGTAATAAAAAACATTTGGGATGAGTGTTAGATCTTAAAGGATAACTAATAAGCTCTATTAATTGCACTGTAACTTAAAAATAAGATTTCAAGCGTAAGTGACTATAATTTCTTACTCGTAAAACAAATTTGAATTAATCTTTATACAACAATAACAAATCATTTTAGTTGTAAAATTAAATCTTACTCTTAATCGACAAGTTCACTATACGCAAGGTACAACAAAATTTAAAAAAATTAAATTGTATCTGTCAGCAAATCCCATACTTCAAAAGATACGGTGACGTGAATCGAATAATTTAGTTAATTACTTATGAATATGCATGTGTAGATTATAAATAAAAATATCACCGAAATACACGCTATAAACCAATTATTTCTATCTCGATCTGTCTCTTACGACCAGCTTCAGATTGGTTTGTGTTAATGCGATTCGGGACATAATATTCAAATTAAGGGATGCTAAGAAATGTGTTAAATAATTTTTTTCTTCAAGCGTGCTAAAATATGAATTTTACTATACCGCATTGAATATATAGAACGACTACATTATTTTACGGCGTACAATAATATTATTTTACGCTCAATTAGTAACTTAGTTTGCCGGTAGAGGTATTAGCACTTTTAAGCAGAAACGCCATTTAAAATTTAAACTTTTAAAAATGTCGCAAATTGAAGGAACTCCACCTAAAATAAAACAAATCGCCGATGCCTTAGTTGAAAATTTGATCCCCAACAAATCGCGCAAAATATATGATTTTGCTTACAATAAATTTTTGAAATGGGCGCAAGAAAATAATATAATCAATTACACAGAAAATGTTATGTTAGCGTATTTTTCCCATTTGGCGGAAACTATGAAAAGTTCGTCATTATGGGCACAATATTCCATGCTAAAGTGCCAATTAAATATTAAACATGACATAAACTTAAAAAATTACGCAAAATTAATTTCCTTCTTGAAGCGCCAAGCTGATGGGTATCAACCAAAAAAGCAAAAGTTTTCTCAAAAGAACATTTTAATAAATTTTTACAAAATGCGCCAAACAATGAATATTTGGCCATGAAGGTAATTTCAAATATAACTTTTCAATCGCTAAAGTAGATACTATTTTCTTAGATCGTATTAATATTCGGAGTTAGTAGGGCATGTCGTTGCAACGAACTAGTCAATTTAAGAATACAGGATATCAAAGACCTGGAACGTATAATACTAGTAAAAATTCCTAATACTAAAACGAATAAGTCACGGACATTTACCATAGTTGGAGATTTTTATTTAAATTTATGTAGACAATATATGACACTTCGACCTAATGACATCAACATAACAAGATTCTTTTAAAATACCAAAATGGTAGATGCCACCGTGTCGTTATGGGGATACATAAAATTTCAGGTATACCAAAACAAGTGGCAACTTTTTAAAACTACCTAATCCAGAGGAATACACTGGTCATACACTGCGACGAACCTCAGCTACATTGTTAGTTGACAATGGTGGAGACATTACCACTCTAAAAGACACGGTGGATGGAAATCTAACAATGTAGCTGAGGGATACATCGAAGACTCCCTTTCAAACAAACGTGAAATTGCCAATAGAATATTAGGGTGCGATGAAGGTAACACATCTACCGTAACATCAGGTGATCTTAACAGGCCTAGTACTTCCACCGCAACATCGAGCATATCCCAGTCAAGTGAATATGAAATCCATCACGACTATAATGACGTCAATGTCAGTTCTAAAACAGCAAGTAGTGGATTAAATATTATTAACTCGACATTACAAAATTGTACCTTTAATATTACTATAAATAAGAAATAGGTATTTTTTCCACTATATAGTTACTACAAAAGAATGTTTGTTTTAAGTTTTCATCTGAAATAAGAGTTAATTATTATTATTGTTGTATTGTTAAATAATTATAGCTTTCTTTCTTACTCTACAAATTAATACAAAAATTTTCCTTTTACAAACCGTGTTAATACACACAACAAAAATAATGTTGTTTGACAGTCATGTTTGACAGTTGTAAAGTTGAGTTAACGCTGTTGCCTATTCATTCTAAAACCACCTCAATTACTTCAAGAATTTGGTTTTTACGCTTGAAGAAAAAATAGTATATGCTACACGGAGTCGAACGCCTTTTGTGTTTCGCAAAGTATTTTGCGGCCTCAGCTGCAATACCTTCGCTCAACACAAAAGAATGCGTTCTACTCCTAGTAGCATAATATACTATTTTGCACTCAGTGCATGTAAAACTACCAGATAAGTACGTCAATACGACTACCGAAACAATAAAATTACGTATTAGTGTTTCAAAAATATAGCAAAAACACTGGGTTAATAGAGCATTTTGCTACAAAAATATTTGCATAAGCACACAATTTCAGTTACGAGAAATCACTTTACATCCCTAATATAGCAAAAACTCTTTCAGATCTGTTATAATTGATAATTGAAAATTCGAAATGACGAATGACAGCTTGTATATTATTTGTCACTTTTAGGTAGATAGAACTACTAGCGTGCGTTGTTCATATACTTACATTTTTCGTTAATTTTTTGTAAATGCCGAAAACAATTCAAATCTTCAAATACAAGTTTGACAATTAAATAGGTTAACTCAGACTGATGACAAATGTATGCATTATGTGCATTTGCGTTGTAGCCACAGCTCACTAATTAAATTTTGTGGTTTCAATGTTATAATATCAGAAATTTGAAAGTGCGAATTTAGAAAAATATCGTGCAAAAATAGGATACGTGACATGTGCGTAA
This sequence comes from Abscondita cerata, assembly GCA_030710515.1. Lineage (NCBI taxonomy): Eukaryota > Metazoa > Arthropoda > Insecta > Coleoptera > Lampyridae > Abscondita > Abscondita cerata. The sequence goes on from JALBCR010004218.1 coordinate 23,500, forward strand.
ACAGGTTCTTTGTGAATGAGTGCCGGTTTGCCAGCCCCGAGTGCGCGTAAAACATAAACAAACAAGTTAAAATCTTGAATTTTAGAACTTTATTAATAAACTACCAACTGAAAATAATTTCATGCAAGCGTTTCTACTGCCGCTAGGTACAAATTTTAGGTTGTAGAAAAAATGGTTAAAATAATAATAAAATTACAACAACAATGCTCGTAATACCACGTTTGTTTTATATACGATCTGAATTCTGAAACAAATACAGATAATTTCCACTATACAGGGTAATGGTCGATGGTAGGTTAGATGTTTATGGAAAACGGGGCATAGGAGTATTCTGAAAATTTGGCTACTGCCATAAATAGACACAAACAATCTATCTTTCTAAAATATTTTGATTTTGGCGGTGTTGCCGCTTTTATTCAAAGTAGTAACAACTTGTTAATTTTAAATAAAACACCCTATATATTATTCAATTTTTAGAATCACAATTTCGTACTGATAATTTTTGTTAAATAGTTCCCTATACCTATTTACACCGGTTTTCGAGATAATAATTATTTTAGGTAATTTTTTTCAAAATATGATCCCACTAAAATTAAATTTAGTTGCTATTTGAACCCATATTAAGTTTGACCTTTTTGTATGTCACGTCAAAATCATTAATTTTAAACTGCCCTCTATAAAATTAAATAAATTTAATTAGGTAGCTGTTAAATACAAGACTTTTGCAAACTGCATCTAAAATTTCAGCCTTATATGGGTTCAAATAGAAACTAAATTTAAATTTTGTGGGATCATATTTTGGAAAAAATAACCTAAAATAATTATTATCTCGAAAACCAGTGTAGATAGGTATAGGGAACTATTCAAGAAAAATTATCAGTAAGAAATTACGATTCTAAAATTGAATAATATATAGGGTGTTTCATTTAAAATTAACAAGTTGTTACCATTTTTGAGTAGAAGCGGCTGTGACGAGCAGGAAAAACTGCCGTACAAAAAAGGTAGCGAATTACTTTCATTAAGAACCGCGCTGTATATAAGCAGAGATTACGAACTGATGGTAATTTTCTAACGGCTTCCCGGTTAACTAGATTATTCGGTGAGCGTCGCAGGTCCAGAGAATAAGAGTATAATAGCCGCTCGAGATTACCCTATCAATCGTATCGAACATTCAACAATATTTATTTTGCACACCCCGAATCACGTGCCCGAAAATTTTAATCTCGAGTGGATGAGCAAGGCGCCAATTAGTTAGTTGAACGTCCAAATTGAGACAAATAATTATCAAACAGAACTAATACTGTTGATAAGCAAAATTCGTTAGGCGAGGCACTTAAATAAAGCAACCGAATACGATAACAAAGTAACAGGTGTGTAATTTTATTTAAATCTTGAGTTTTAACAAACGGCACACACAAATAGTCTTAACATAAAAGAACGGAACAAAATTCAAGGAAGACAATTAATTTATTTTAGCGTTCAAAACATAATTAAATTAAAAAAGAAGTAAAACGGTACCTTGAGCTATTATTAAGTTGGTCGTAGACAAAACACTTGCATATCTAGCCAGCGAGAAATTAATTTTTCTTTTTCCCCCAAAGAGTCGGGTGATCTGTCCTAGTGTATAATTGATGGCACTTAGGTGATAATACGATAGCCCTTCAACGACCCTTAATTAGGGATGACTCAGAAACAAACGGATTTCTTATCTAGCGAAATTATAACCCGATATATGCGTCCACCATTTTAAGAATTTTCACCGGAACAAGGACGGGCAAAACGCGAATTACGTACCGGACTACCTTTGCGCGCCACCTAGAGCGTCGAGCGAAATCCATATCCGCAAAGCGGTTCGTACCGAGATTAATTACCGTAACACGGCAACACCGCCAAAATGAAAATATTTTGGAAAGATAGATCGTGTCTATTTATGGCAATAGCCAAATTTTCAGATTACTCCTATGCCCCGTTTTCCAGAAACGTCTAACCTACCATCGACCATCAAATGACCCTGTATACATCACATCCTCCACCTTAATTTATAATTACAATGAATTTGATACACAATTATTACAATGAAAATAATTATACATAAGTTAATCCTCTGGCGGTTTGACACATCGTTTAGACGGCTTTCGCTTTTTTTTTCAATTGGTAACTTCGTAGTAGAATAGTTATTTACGAATCAAGTTCCGAAAGAACTTTTTCAACATGAGCGCATTTAAAGCAGCGAGCGAACGAAGTGAGCGAGTGCTTTAATAGCGCGAATGGTGGAATAATCTTACCGCAAGTGATTTGTATAATATTTTTTGTATCGAGCAAATGTTTCGTTAATAAATGTTAGCAACCATTTTACATTAATGTCAAATTTTAATATAGTTAGCTGCAGAGTGCTATGAGTTGACGTTTTTAGTTGTAGTAATATACATACTGGATAGATGGCACTATAAATTTTTAATAACTTTGTGGAGATTCTTCAAGGTTAATTCTTGTTTTCATTAACAAAAATCATTGGGAAAATGATTTTTAACTACTAAAAATTATATTTGGATTACGATGTTATTATTTCAATGTTCGTGAATGCCAGTGTTTTTGTAATTTTTCCCGAACTAATGCGGGAAAAATAGCTTCCTGATTGGCTATACACTTTTATCAAATGTCATTTCCCAAGCGGCGAGTACAAAAATCCTTTTATCATTTGATTGCTGTGGCGTTTCCAGATGACATTGCCAAGTTCTGGAATTCTAACTTCCCATAGTTGCTTTCCTAAACAGTTAATTATAACACCTTCAATCCAGGATGGTTTTGATGTATTTTTGTAATTGCGTACACTTACTATCTCTCCTTCCGAAAATATTGTATTTCTCTGACCTTTCCAGTACTTTCTTTGATAAGTTAAGCTTGTTTTTTCTATTTTACCCATTTAATGTCGACATTTCGATGCTCTGATGACGTCATTTGAGTGCTTTATTGGATGTTTTTTTTTCACGGAACACTTTTCTTACTGCTTTTTTTGTTTTTTAGGGTTGGTACTAATTTATATTAAATTAAAGTGACAGATAACATACATATTAATAGATTAATAGATTAATGATAAACTTTAATTATCTAATTAATTTGTTTATAAATCATGAAAACTTATTATTAAAAATACCCAAATATTTGAATAGTAGGGACACGAGACACGAGGAATTTCTTCCCTATACCGTTAATTGAAATATTGGTAAAGATAGTCAACCTTACGGGATTATGCAACCCCGAAATTTGTTCTAAACATCAGAGGTCGGTAGTATCACTTTGTGCTAAGAAAATACGTCAATTGTATTGTAGAATTTACAGAACAGTATTGCCGATAAATGTGAAATAGAAAACTGTAATTTTGCTGATAGTTTATGCTAAAGCACGACATTGTTGCCAATGCATCATGCCGTTGATTGAAATATTGGTGCATTGAGTCAATGTTGACAAACAAACAAAAACATGCGTTCTACAATATACAAGAATTTATTGATTTTTGTCGACGTACTAATTAAATGTGTGTCCTTTGTTATATATTTTTTTCTATTGTCTGTTAATTGTTCAATGTAATAATATTTATTTGTATCTTTCTTACGTAAGGTTATAACAATGGTTATACCATCATGACAAACACATATATGTACAAAGATTGTATACATACACATGTGAATAAAGTTTATTATTATGAAAAAAAACCTGCAGATTTAAAAGTATTAATTTCGTAAAGAAATCGTTGAAAAACGTTCTCCCAAAAAAACAATTTCTTTAAATACTTTTGAAAATTCCATACTCATATATTTATTACATTAACATCGTTTATCCGTTGAAAATGTTTTAAAATCTATTAGGCTTACGCAAGTAAATTTCTAAATTTTGGTCATTGAAATTAAAATTTTTAACATAGAAACGCTATCCCTTTTTATGTTGGAACGAATGTTGAATTTTCTTATATTACAATCTAACGTACTCAACTGTTTGCATCTAAACAATATTATAACAAGCCTACTCATTTACTAAAGGTGTTGCTAAAAGTATGCAATTGTAGAATTTCTGACTAAGCCGATAAGGAATGTGACTCATAAACGATAATCCGGAAGACTCCTCGTAATACATTTGTTTCAATATCAACTTTAGGTGTACTTATATTTTAAGATATGATAAACGCATTAAAGAAGCATCTATGCAAAGCTTAATGATTATCTGTTTATTTGTTACAATTTGGGACAAATGAAAGTGTAGAAAATAATGAAACAAAGAGATCGTCTAGAACCTGTCTGGAGAACAAAATCAATGAAGACAATGTCGTAATTAATAGTTCTTTAGAATCTTGTTCAGTGTCGTATGTTGCGGGTTATTTAAGTCACTACATATATAAAAAAGTACATTGTAATACGTGTAAGGAAATGCTAACAGTTAACGACTCAAGTGTTTTCAATGTGAACGAATCATTAATTCTATATAAAGATTACAGCAAATCTGATGGAATTAAATACTTACACAGACCATCACCCGAATTCTCAAAATTTGTGTTTTTTTATTGAAACTTTTTACTGAAGAATTTCATCTTTTTAAAACAGATTATGGTTTATTGGAAAAATTAAACTCCGTATAAAAAATGTCTCAACAGCAGTGTGAATTCATGGTTCAGAGAATGCGACACTCATAAACTGTTAATTATCGATCAGTTGGTTAAAATAAAACTATATCGAACCTTAAAGTGGGAGGCTAATAAACATATTTCTAATAGCTATAATTACAGTGATGTCACAAAACCACACCGTAAAATAAGAATATTATCTGCATAAATAAGTGTAAATGTTTGGATATGTTTTATGTATAGCATTGTATTAGGTACGTTATTATTTATGTGTAAATTGTTTGTAAATTATTACTATTATTTTAGATCAGTTGGAATTGTAATTTTTGAAACAATGTTTATAATTAATGAGCTATTTTTACTTTAATTAAACTATTTTAATTCGAAACCATGATATTTTGATACAGTTTCAAAGAGTAAAATCCTAACTTTTTATCTCTACTAACAGATAACAAAGTGTCACTTTTCGTAAATTATTTTTTTCCTCGGGAAAAAAGTGAGTACTATTTTTAACACCAAATTTCCTCAATAATTTTCTAATTCTATTGTAATATGATTTTTCAATATTAAATCGTCATTTATTTCGTCACAGAAAAGAATAGTGTATTATACACGTATTATCCGCACCGCGTCGGGAGACAACACACCTCAAGCTAAAATCTAGTACTTTTATTTTTAGAAGTAATAGGAATAGGTTTTATTACCAAGTGAATTTAAATTTGAAGGTCTAGTGGAACCCACTTTCCTAAAAACACGGTAACTTGTTGCCTTTTGAATTGAAAAATTTGAAAACCAATTTTTATTTAAAATCCTTTTCAACTGAACACGTAAAACAAGTAGATACAAAACCAATAATTTTGCGTTTCTGAACTCTAGTGGTATTTCTCCCAGTATGTTCTACTTTATTCCTAACGAAGTTATTAAATGACAAACAAATGTCAACATTATTATTTGCAAGTTAAAAATAAAGTGCAAGCATAATTTGTAAAATAATTGTTTCTTATTTATCTAACACCGACCAAACCAAACTGTTTTAACAAATAACGCTTCGCATGTATTTTAGTAAATTATTAAAAAAACATTGTCATTAAAATCCAAGATATGTATCATCAATGGTATTATTCATAAATGAAAAATTCGTCACTTTTAATTACTAGTTAATACGTTTACTAAATATTTGAAAACGTTGCAACATTGTATTGACAAAAGTAAATTTTACGGATTGTATGTTGCGCCATTTTTACAACGGTGGAATAAATTGAACTATTCTATTTCAAGAATCGTACACATTATAACTTAGCGCTTCAGTACAGGTGAAAAAAGTAAACAAAAACGCAACCCAACATGCATATGTGAATTGCATCCGTGATACAAGCAAATACAAGCGGTTGACTATCTTTACCAATATTTCAATCAACGCCTATACAAAGCAAACGCAAGCGCAAAACGAAAATTTAATTTCATAACCTATACTTCTATTTACGTGTGTTTTGTAATTCAAAATATTTAATAAAATTATTATACAATATCGGGAACAAAAACAAACGGTATTTATTTACCAGTATTATCAAATTTACAATTATTAAAAATCTTAATATTAATAGTGCAAGAATCTTTGCCTTCAATATGGATTCCTGATTTTGGGTGGAAATGTTGACATTCTTACCCATGTTGTGAATTTCCACATTGTGAGTGTCTGGAATACATTGTATATTGAAGCATCACTTGATTGTAAGTTAGCCGTTGAAGTGCTAGGTTGTGCGAGTATATCTGCGACTTGAATCTTTTTGCTCAGTGATGTTTCAATATACCCTTCAGCAACTGCCCGAGACTTCCACCCACCATGACGCTTAATGGTTATCAAGTCGCCACCATTATTTGCCAAGTGAGTGGCACTTGACCTTCTGAAGCAATGGCCAGTGTAACTGTCGGGATCATTTAAATTTAAAATTTTACGATGAGTTTTGGCATACTCCCAATAGTATTAATGCCAATTATATATTAATACAATAGCCATTGCGGTATGTTAAAAAAAACCTTTCTGTTTTACAATTTTCCGGCCTCAATGAATAATATTTTTTAACGAAATTGATCCAATTTTGTTCAGTGATGGCAAACAACCTTGGTACGTTATTTTTTGTTTTCGGAATTGTAATTAGAATGTTTTCTTGTATTAATGACAAATCGTTAATTTTTATAGTCATAATTTCCTCACGACGGCAAGCACCTGCATAACCAATAATAAGACCAACCTGAAGCGAAAAGCAAATATTGAATTACATTGCTGCTAGTAATATTGAAAGAAAATCAATAGGTACCTTAATGATTAAAAACTTGCGATCATCGGCATCTCGTAAGAAGCGGTCAATATCCCCAGCTTGTAAAATTTTGGATTTCTTTGGTTGATACCCTTCAGACAATCTCTTCAAGTACGAAATTAATTTATTATACTTTGAGATATCAATTTATTTTCTATATTTATGCAAGACTTTAATTTAGAATATGTTGACCAGAGCGTAGATGACTTTTTGGTTTCATTCAATTTTTGAAATAAACTAACATAACATTTTCAGAAATACCAGCTTTGTTTTTGCACGCCATATATTGAATGCATTATACTCTTTTTCATAAACTGCTTTTGATTTTGTAGGTAACAATGCATTCATTACCTCAGCCGCTGCTTCTTCAAACTCTGGTGGGGTACAACAATCTTCCATTGCAGAAACCAAACGATCTATGTACTTTTTTAATACTAGTTTTTTTCTACTTTTAATAGTAATTTCAAATTTGAATCTTTAAATTCAAATAATTGAAATTTAAATGTCAAATGAACGCAATAAAATTAAATTTGTGTTAAATTATCTTTTGTTTTTGTAAAAGTAAAGAATACTAGATTCACAAAGCACTACTAGATTACCGCAATACTGAAAAATTTCTTTCAAACCGTTAAAAATGGGGTAAAATAGAAAAATAGTTAAGAAATTCGTGGCTTATGGCATAAGCCACTAATTTCTTAATGTACTATTTTCTGCATTATTTATTTAATTTTATAATTTTCAGTATAATTATGATCCGGAATTAATAGTTGTAATCTAGTCCTAATATTACTATCTAATAATAATAATAATGTAGCAGGAGATTTTTCTGTAGTAATTTGAGGCGTATTTTGGTAATCCATTAGGAATCGATTTAGGATTACACTTATATTTTTCCAATTGTTAGAATTTAAAAGACTTTTGAGAAACAAGTAAAAACTTTAGCATTGTCAGATACGATAAATTTAGAAATACCAAGCGTATTTATGGTAATTTCTGCATTCATAGTTTTAGTAGGAAAACTTCTATCCATTTAGTATAGGCATCCATCGTTAAACAAAATAATGATTTTCAATTACCTATACCAAAATAGTCAATATCCAAGCGTTCCCATTTATTATCAGGAAAAGGCCAATTTATTAATTTTCCTTTTCCTAATCGTATTTAAATTTTGAAAACTTGTGATAATATGTTATTTATACTAATCTTTAATTTTAAAATAGTTTCGCTTATATTGCACTTCCGGTTGTGCTGGAAGTCGACATCAACTTCTTTATATTAAATGGAATATGTTTTTTATGATATTTTTGTGTTTAGCTCCTAATTTAAAAAATTTTGTCAATATTCTCAATATTTCGGAAAAAATGCCGGAAAACTGATATTTTGAAAAATCGTCATTTTCTTTTAAAAATTTGCACATAGACGTATAATCTAATTCTGAACAACTTTTTCTTAGGTATTTTTCAATATCTTGTCATCTAACCTCACTTTTTACATATTTAAGAAATATTTTAAATTTGCCGCCATGACAGTGGTCACATGACATTTTTCAAAATGTTTTTTGTCATTTGATATGCTGAATTCATTTGCCAAAAGAAATTTTCGGATATCTCAATTACAAAAATTTCTCCCATTTTGTTGCAAACTCTTTGCCGGTCACTGTATATAGTGGGGATTATCTGTATTTGTAGCGTTAAGCGTTCAACATTCAGAATTCAGACGGAATATAAAATAAACGTGGTATTAAGAGTGTAAATTATTATTACCAAATATTACAGTGGCAACGAGGAAGTGCAAAGTTTTAGTGCAAAGAATTACAATGCCAGAAACAGAAGTTGTACACACAGTCGTGGCCAGAGGACAATTAAAAGAATTTGACGATACAAAAACCGAATAGTTAGTGTATAAAGCCCAAATGGAGCAATATTTTATGGCCAATGGATTAAAAGAAAAAGATAAAACGAAGGAACCTATTATGAAAGCTTTATTTTTAAGTGCTTGTTCACAATCAGTATTTAAATTAATTTTTAATTTGTGTATTCCGAAAAAACCGAACAAATGTTACTGAACGAAATTGTTGCTTTATTGGACGAACATTTTAAGTCGCAAATGATATATATCCCGCATCGCGATAAATTTTATGCAGCAACACAATCAATGAATGGAGTGTACCCTTGCGATATTTGAGTTCACAATGTGAATTTACAAAAACTGAATTAAGTTATTTATCACTGGACTACTACCGGGGAAAATTAATTGAAGAAGCTTCTACTATCGAATTTTATAGCGCGTTACAGATTGCTTTGTAAAAGGAATCCTCATGTTCAATTTCTGCTGCAGCATCTCGTAATGGTGATGAACAAAAGTAATGGAAACAGTAGCAGTTCTATAGTCCCAGTACGTCCAAAAAAGTCATACATTCCGAAACAGAAGAACCACGGGTTATCGATATCAAAACATGGTCAAATGCAAACATTGTGGTCACAAGAATCACAAAGAAATTTGTTGTAATTATAAAAATAGCAAATATCGTAATTGTAACGCAATTGGGCATATTGCACCTGTATGTCGGAAAAAGAAACATTTAAAATTTTAAAAGTAGAAAGTGTAGATATAGAATTTCACATCGATAGTGGTGCATCTGTCACAGTAATTGGGTGTTTTCATAAAATATATATTTAAGAAAATTGTACTTTATCGTTAAGTCATAAACGTGAAAGGAAACCCCAGTACTACAAAAAAATATATAATGTGCTCAGTATTAAATATTTTCATTTTAAAAATTTCCAAAACACAATCTTTTAAAATCATTTATTATGTTATTTATACGAACATTGACGTCACGATATAGACGACTTGTTTCGGCGCCAATTTTCAGTATTTAAATTAAATAAACTTTTTAAAAAGTACACTGCAATTTAAAAAAATTACAACTGACGAACATCTTTTATGTGTAGTATGGGCTTCGATTTTACACATTTTATAAAGAGTTGGAAAATACTGAATTCCTAAATCGTTATTTTTTAACAAGTTCCCAAATTGTAAATTATTAAAACAACCAAAATTTTTAAAGATTATTCTAATAATAATATTTGTCCTTTAGGTGTGAAGTGTTTGTAGAAATTGATTATAAAAATTGCAGATTTAATTCTAGTTTGTATTTTGTAAATACAAAGGGATAACCTTTGTTGAGCGTTCGTGGATGACATTGCTAAATCTGGAAATTATTAAAAACAACCAAAAGCAAATTTAAATGCAGTTACAGTACGAGTTTGCAATGAGGATGTTCAAATTAATTGACATCTTGCTACAATGCTGTTTTTCTGATGAAGAAATTGAGTGATTTAACAAGTATGAGGTAACTTTAAATGTTAAAGAGAATGCAATTATTATTAAGTATTTTAAACCGCGTTCATTACCGTTTAATATTAAAACATTAGTCGAAAACGAAATTGAAAGATTGGCAAATTTAGGTATACTTGAGCGTGTAGATTTTAGTCCGTGGGGTACTCCCATAGTACCAATTCTTAAAAACGATAATACTATTAGAATGTGTGGAGATTTTTACATTGTGAAGGGTACCCTATTCCCAAAATTGAGGAATTATTTTTAAAGTTAAATTGAGGTCAAGAATTTACTAAGTTAGATTTATTCAATGCATATATTTGCAAATTCATGTCAACAAATACTCTAGAGATTTATTAGCCTTAGCACTCACAAAGGATTATTTAGATATACTTGATTGCGGTTTGGAATTAATTTTGGTGCTTCAATTTTTCAAAAAATTATTCAAGCGGTGCTTCAAGGGATAGACGGGGTTATTGTTTTTCTTGACGATTCTAATTACAGGTCGCGATCGATCAGAACACTTGAAAAATTTTACTAAAGTACTAGAAAGATTTAAAGATAACGAATTAAAGATAAAATTGTCTAAATGTCATTTTTTTTTAGAAAAAATTATTTATTTAGGTCATACGATCGATAGAAACGAATTATATACCGATGTAAACAAAGTAAGCTATACAAAAATTTTGCCACCGACTAATATAACTCATTTAAATTAAATTCATATCAAATAATTTAGATGTTGTATAAATGAAATTCAAAAAGAAACTGAAACCGATGTTTGCCTTAAGGAAATAATAAAGTATGTAATTCAAGGATTTCCTAAAAATTGTTTTTGAAACCCTATGCAAAAATTCAAAGTGAATTACACATTTTTAAAAATTATTTATTGAGAGGTTACCGATTAATTATTCCAAAAACTTTACCATTTAAAGTGCTAAGTTTAATTCATCAAAACCATATGAGAATCGTCAAAACAAAATCTTACGTACGTTCATATTGTTGGTGGTTAACAATGAATGCGGATATTGAAAATACAGGGTGTGCCAAACAAAGTGGCCTATTAAACGTTTATTGAGAACAAAACAAAAGGTTGAAATTACAAATTTAGAGTTATTTTAAAATAGTCCTAAAATGATCAATTCTTCTATTCTAAACCCAATTTAAACAAATTTTTACAATATTGCCTGAATAATAAGCTCATACAAAAACATACCAAAAATTTCCGAAAAAAATGCGGAAAAACTGATATTTTGAAAAGTCGTTATTTTCTTTTAAAAATTTGCACATAGACGTATGATCTAATTCTGAACAACTTTTCTCGTAGGCATTTTCACTATCTTGTCATCTATCCCCACTTTTTACATATTTAAAGAATATTTTTTAAATTTGCCGCCATGATAGTGGTCACATGACATTTGCCAAAGTGTTTTTTTGTCATTCGATATGCTGAATTCATTTGCCAAAAGAAATTTTCGGATATCTCAATTACAAAATTTGTCCCATTTGTTGCAAACTCTTTGCCGGTCACTGTACATCATGCCTTCAAATTACTGCAACTCGATAATTAAGCTCTAATTTAGCATCGGCACAAACAATAGTGCATAATAGTTATTTACGAATCAAGTTCGGGAAGAACTTTTTCCTACATGAGCGAATGCTAGAATAATCTTCCCGCAAGAGGTTTTGTACAGTATTTTGTGTATCAAGCAAATATTCCTTTAATAAATATTAGCAACCATTTTACATTAATGTCTTTGTCCACAGGTATGTAAAAACAGTTACATAAGTCGATCCTTCAATAATTATAAACCAAGATTACTTCTTGTTTTCATTAACAAAAGACATTGGGAAAATTATTTTTAACAACTAAAAATTATATTTGATTCACGATGTTATTATTTCAATGTCTGTGAATACCAGTGTTTTTTGTAATTTTTCCCGAACTGATGCGGGAAGAACAGCTTCCTGATTAGCTGCACACTTGTATCAAATGGCATTTACCAAACGGCGACTACAAACAGTAGGTTATTTTACTAGGAGTGAAACAATATAATACAACAATACAATAATATAATAATGTGAAAACAAAGGAACTGTTGCTTTGAATGTCAGTAGTAAAAAGCCTTTTTAGCGTCTGCCAGTAGTTCAATAATATGTATGCCGTTTTAATATCGCTTGGAGAAAAAATACATTAAGTAAATTACAGATAAATTTTATTTGAACAAAAATTGTGGAGAAGTTTTATTTTTGAAAATATTCATAATTAATACAACGAGTGGGTACGAAATTTCCGGAAATTGTACGGGAACGAGTTGTATTCAACATGAGATTCCACAAAACGGACACAAAAATTTCTAAAAAACTAAAATTACCAGCGTAAAATATACGTTTAATAGAGCATATTTCCGAAGAAAAAAATGCGCATTATTCGCTAACTTTCCCAAAAAAGTTGAAATTCCAACACGCACTTATAGGCGAAACTGTTTGTACGTTGGACCTACCTTTTCGCACCAAGTTAATGATTGTGATGTATTTTTGGGTGTGTGTATCATTCATTGTCTTCAAAAATTACACTCATAATAATTTGTTTTAGTCAATTTCAGTTCTTTCATGTGATCGGGGGTGTTGGTTGCTAGGTTACAGTTATTACAATTTCTTTTTTTAAAAAATGACACTCATAACAATTTAAAAAAAATTTTTCACGTAAAATTTATTTTAATCAGTTTAAGTTGTTTTCGTGTATCGAGGGAAAACGATGTTGGTTGGTATAATAACAATTCAAAAACAAACTATTGTTTCAAGTAACATTCATTTTAATCAATTTTAGTTATTTTCATGTGATCGGGGGCCAGTTCATTTAATCGGGGGTCAACGGCGTTACTTGAGAGGTTACAGTCATTATAATTTCTTCCTTTAAAAACAATACATATTTTCTTCAAAGTGCAAAAAGGTAGGTGGAAAGTATAACTTGAACTTCATGCTGCGTGAATTTTGAGACTTTTTTGGGAAAATTATCAAATAATCTGCATGTTTTTCTTCGGAAAAATGCTCTCTGAAACGTCTATTTTACGCTGGTAATTTTAGTTTTTCGACATTCTTGTATCCGTTTTATTCACCGAACTATATCTGAAGAGATTTAAATGTGTAATAAATCCATTCACTGATATAACATTCAAAGGAGCAAGAGCAGCAAGGGACGCCAAACACAAGGTGATATAAATAAAAGAAAAACCAGTTCAGCAGCTCTGTACGAAGAAGAATACTCAAAAATGATCAATGTGTGGGAGAAAAACTGACCTTCTGGACTTCAGATAAAATTTTACGGGATTGTCGCTGGTGAATTAGCATGACGAGATAGAGAAGCTGCTTCTTGCCTGGTTCATCATTTCAGTGAAGAACTGAACAACCAAAGCATTCCACTGGACGTTTTCAATACAACCCCATTTTTTTCTAAAACCATCAAAGGTTGATTTTGTAAACTAAATGACAGCAAATGGATTATTCAAAATAAAGAAGACTCAGATACCTGTTAGGTAGGTGTCTGTATTAACTAACAAATTATTTATACTATGGCCTGACTTTTTCACCTCCAGTTAATTTTATCAGTCGGTTAACTACTATGGAAACACAGCATTGAGCAAATCAAATTTTTAGAAAGTCCACGTTTCTAAGATGATTCACCGACAGATATAATTAACTGGAGATGAAAAAATCAGGCCTATATCACTTTTATTTTAATTTATTACAGAATCTGTGTTTATCCTTGATAACCGGTTGGACAGCATTTGTTTCAAGATTCTGTTTATTTATTTTACCATACGAATAAATAAATAAACAGAATCTTGAAACAAATGCTGTCCAAGCGTTCATCAAGGATAAACACAGATATATTGTTTCACACTCCAAATCCATATTGGAACAAAAGTGAATCAGATTGGTTCAAAAATTAACAATTGGCGTAAATGTGGTCACAAAGTGGTCAAGAATTAGTGCAGAGAAAGAAGGTCTAGATGTAAAAAGAATCAAAATTACATTCCACAAGATCCGGTGCTGTTTCTTTTTTGGCTAAGGCTAAGGTGGGTGAACAACAATTAATCAAAATTACAGGACACAGATACAACCGGATATATTCGTCCTTATCTTCAAATGAATCAGAAACATCATCCTAAATTAATTGAAGAATTATGAGCAAAATCATCCACTTCAACAAATTCTGCACAACCCTCAGGCAAATCTAGAGAAAACCAAAAAGAAGTTTAACCTTCACTGTTCACATGCCAATAATTCTTTTTGTAATTGATTTGTAATTATGTATTAAATTTCAATCTTTCGAAATCTTTCATTGAAAAAAAAAGAATGAAAGGAAGATTTGTATAATTCGGGGAAGGAAGAGAGAATTACGGTGATAATTTATCACCATGTAAAATTATCGCTGTAATTCGTTCCTTATTGGTTAAATGACTGAGAATCCTTTAGTCTGATTGGTTGAATTTCTGAGTGGAATTCTCTACATAAATAAAAACTGATACATGTTAAGTGCACTTTTGACTATTCAGATTGTGTCCATCATATCACCGTATTTATGAAAAACTTCTACATACCAAATTTCAACAAATCGGAATAGCCGTTCTTCCGATATTGTGTTTATATAGGCCTTATTAATGAATGAATGAAAAGTTGCCGGTTGGGTAGGATATGATCAATAAACACAAGTGTAATTTGTTTCGATTAAACAAGAATTTTTTTTTACAATTGGAAAGAGAATTTAACAACAAACAAGCAAACTGACGGAGTGGATTTTGGATGATGCCGTAATGTATGTCTCGGCAATGCAAATCAATTCTCGAAGCAGTCCTCCACAAGTACGTACGGTAACGAATCGGATAAGGATGTGACATTGTCATTTCACGACGGATTTACGGCAAAGTGTTTTCCCCGAATTCAGCTCAAGAAATGATGTAGACTTTATCTTCTTTCTAAGTGGGGATCTTCAAGAACTCATGTTCGTATTCAATATCACCGTGTAGTTTGTGGGTTTTCGCGAATTTTGGAGCAAAATAGATGAATACTGATACTGCAGGCCTAATAACGATCTGTTGTACAGATTCGTTAACAAGATCCTCGCAAAACGCCTGTGTCGCCTCCAAAACTACTCCACCAAACTACCCATCTTTGGCAGACACTTTCACGTCAATATTTTAACAAATAAACTTTTATTGTTCAAAAAAAGACAATGAAAGATATACCAAACAGCTACTATTTTTGTTTTACATTTTTTTAAATGCGTTATTACACGACTAAAACTTAATTTTTTACATGCATTGAAAAGCAAATAACGTAACAAGCCAAAAGCATTAAGTTTTAACAGTCCGACTGTTATTCGTTTACAATCCGATCAATTTACGGCTTGTTGCTTGAAACTCTTACTCTAAATACGGTTATAAAGAACTGTAGTAGCCCTATAATTAACGAAGGCATTTGACACCGTGTCTAGATCGACGATAAAAAGGCGGAGGGATGAAATGTAAGCCACCCCTGGTTTCAATTTGCCGACGTTTCGCTTTAACCTATATGCGACCTTTATCAAGGCTGTTAGGGGTAGAAAGAATTTTGGTTTTAATGTTATATGTTGAAAATTTCACTTCCTAATTTCACGAGGCCTTAATAAAGCACCCATAGCATCCAAAACGTCGGCAAATTGAAACGAGAGTAGTGGTTGTTTTTATTTCATCCCTTTAACTCAAGGAATCTTCTCGAGGAGGATTAAACATTCATTTAATCAAATAAAATAACAACTGCAAGTTAATTAATTTAGTTTCTGAAAGATGCTCATATGGGGAACATGATCTTCAACTAAACAAAACCATGAGTTGAACGTTGGCTACATGGCATTCTTCAATCAAGAACCTGACGAAACGAGCTCGAAAGATTTGGGAACCAGGGAATCTTCAGGCGGAACTCGAAAGATCCATGCGGTCCAAAACACCAAAAGTATCCTAAAACCAACTATGAAGACTCAGCAAACCATCAGATCAACAAAGGACGAAAGACGAAAGCCGAAGTTTACCTTATATCATGTTCTTGTGGAAAAGTATACATAGGAACCACCAAGACACTAATGACCTCAGAAGAAGCTTGCCACTCGCGTTAGCAAAACGTTAGGAAGAAATTCCAATCAACGACGGTCATTAGACCTGAATCTCGAGCAAAGTAGTTCATAACTAGGCGGCCAAAACCAAACCAATTTGTCATTCTTCTTACGGTTTTTCTATTTAGATCTATCAAAAAAACAAAAATACCGGATGCCATTTTCTGTGTGAGCGGGCCTCAAGTATTAAGTACGATATGGATACGATATAGCTTGCATTTCTCTGAAGCTACATTCATTGGTACAATTGAGCTACGTTATTGTTTATCAAAAGTCAAACAATGAAGGAAAACTTATTCAGTCCATAATTAATTTAATTTAGTTTAGTGGCACAAAAATTGGTCAAGAATTTTCCCGGTGGTAAACTGAGTGTTCATACAAAAATACAGGCGAATTCGTACCATAGAAGTGGGTAACAAATTTCGTCAGTTTTTTGCAAATTTATCCAACATGAACCTTTCTCCCGCACAGTCAACTAGGTTTTTTTCTGGAGCCAACGAATCAATTCTGTAATTAGATTTAAACATTCTTTAACGTCTGAGCTTGTTTTTGGATTTAGTGTTTTTGCTATCTACGTATATGTACGAAACGCTTACTCAACTCTTTCAAAGTGACTCTTTGGTTGGTCAAATCTTTATTCCGGATAGTTTTCAACTTAGAAATTCACGAAACGATATAAGGGTGTCCTAAAGTTTTGGTCTCGGACGATTGCGCAGTTATGATAGAAGATAAAATTTTCAATATTCTGAAAATATTATTGACTATATAGAGTGTTCCAAAATCTGTGGCTATATTAACTTACAATTTTTATATGGTACAATCTGTATTGAATTACAAATTTGATTTCCCACGTTCAAGAGCTTTTCAAAAATATACGGTACTACTAGGTTATAGAGGGTATTTTATAAGATATGGCCAATAGTTTACAAAAATTATCCCTAATCTGTTACGCCCCCATTCACTAAATCTAGTAATGTATAAAGATTTCTTCATTTGGGTAATATTGTGAGGCTCTTAGGTTTTTAGAAAATAGGTTAGATTGGTATCTTGTAATACATGGTGAAGCAAAACTCTAATTATAGAATATCTCAACATTTTTTAATGAAACACCCTGTATATTGTACTGTCACTAAACTTTCAAACGATATAGGGTTTGTATGGTTAATTCCATTAAGCAGAATGATGATATTATTAAAACAGTAAAAAAAACAACTCACGAATATGAAAATAAAACCACCAATACGTTAGTCGGTAAATATAGAGTTCTCCCAATTTTGATGCAACAATTTAAAAGTCAAAGTTGCTTTCACTACTAGACATGAAAGTGGAACTTTCACCCTATAACAACCTTTACATAAAGCCTACTTTCATATGTATAGAAAAAATCTTTTTTTTCTTACAGTATAAAAATAAAGTTATAAGATATGAAAAAATAATGAAATATATGACACTTACCATCCCATTGTAATATCGATCCGTAAAAGTGAGATCAATGACGAGTTTTACCATTGGAGCCATTTCAAACACTGTAGCAGGTGTAAACCTGCAATAAAATTTGGTCAGAAATTCTCAGATTTTATGACAAGATGATTAACAAAAACGTTAACAATAGGCGCGTGTCTGTCTTGCACCAGTTGAATTGATAAATTAGTTGCAGTATTCTTCTTAACAACCCATTTGTCTTTACATTAGCCCTTCATTATTATGATGTTACTGCATTTAACGATAAGACCATACTACAAGAGTAGTAATTAAATTTCGTTCTATCTTCCCTAATTATTTTTTTTAATAAGTAAATCTTTAGTGTAATTAATTACATGTAATTTATCCGAGAAGTAGATGACAAACAGGATTTTGATTAAATGAACTGGGCCAGACCTAAAACATTATTTTCTAAATAACAAATCTCATTCAATTTAATAAGTTGTCCACTATATTTTACATTATTAATTAAGAGGTATTCTTATGATAATATTATGAAACGTCAGAAAGTTAATGTTCATGCTAAGTTAAATTTAACTACCTGTTGTTTGTGATACCTTTAGATTAATAATAGTGACTTGGCACGCAGAAGCCTTTTATTTAACATAACTTTTTTTAATATGAAAGACGATTATAGGTTTCAACACAAATGGAAGTGTTTATGAATTGTAATGTTGAAAATTATTATTAGCGGTTAACAGTTAACACTTTATATGCAAAAAAAAGGATTTTTATGCGCTGATTCACATGTAAAAGTTTTTAATACAAAAGAATTTATCTGTAAACAATATCTGTCAAATTTTTATCCTACGTCTTGTTGTCTTTTTAATATTCACGAGTTTGTGTTGTGAATTTTTTTGTCGAAAATAATTAATCAGTATTTTTAAGAGAAATATTTTGTGTCCATGTCAATTCCATATGGGTGTTTTTTTCAGATATTGACAATGCTGTTCAGTAAAAAATGAATAAATGGGAGTGTTCGTGTACTAGAAGTCGTAAGAAGAATTTTAAATTTTCATTCTTCAAAGTAAAGTTGCATAAAAAAGTGCTGTCGATTAACCCATTTGTTCCCACGAACATTTTCCTCTTAACATTGTGGTCATATTTGGTTTTTGTGTTACTGTTGTGTATAGTTTTTTTCCCCTCAGGCCGTTTACCACTTCCCTTGGTTGTTAATCGACGTATCCAAATTCAATACCCTGCACTAATAGGTGTAGGTCGTTGGGTGGATACGTATTTATTGGTAGCATTTTGTTGCGCCTAAAACGAACTGTCTTCTATTGTCCAGCACCTTGCAACTGCACAATAAGTGCAGTACTGTTTCGGGAGCACTTCCACATAGGCGCCAATTGGTGTAGTCAGTCCCGATTTTCCGCAGGTATGCTTTGACCCCCATGTGACCCGTTAGGAGTCCTGCCGTGGTCATTGACTAAGCCCGACTTAACGTTAGTAGTTTAGCCGTTTGTTTCACGTAAGGTTCTCTAATCATACACTTACTGTGTATCAGGCCTGGTCTTGATGTTCAGTATGCCTGTCCAGACTGCTAGACGACTTTTTTGTTATGCCCAAGGTTGGTCCTGGCCCAACGTAAGACGTTGAGGCTCCCTGTATGGCTAGCTTGTCAGCTTTGATGTTCCCTACAATGACCGAATGGCGAGATGTCCAGACAAGAATTACCTTGTTTTGGCCTGACAGGGTATTGAGTGTGTTAAAACATTCAAAAACCAGTCTAGATGAGGGTCTTTTGGCTTAAAAGAGCTCTCAGTATTGCTTGACTGTCAGACATAATATAGATACGCCTACGGTGGTAGTTCTTCTCTATTATATATTCTTGCACATTCAATGATGGTAAGAACTTCTGCATGAAAAACAGTCGCTAGGCTGCCTAGGGGGTGGGTCGAACCTAAATCATCTCTTTCATTATATATTCCTAATCCGGCCCCTCTCTCTGATTTAGATCCATCCGTGTACCAGATTATACCGTCTTTTGGAATTTTCTCTTTATTCAGTCATTTCGGTGTGCAATGACCACTTTAAAGAGTCCTTGGTCACCATACGGTCAGACACCATTTGAAGTAAGGGTCCTCCAATGTCTTCCAAACGTCTTATGTGAGGAGAGTCAGCTTTGATACTGGCTGAGGATAACTGAAGTCTGTATGCCGCCAGCCTTGCTTCCCCTTTAATAAATATGTGTAAAGGGGCAAGGCCTAGCATTGCTTCAAGTGCTGCAGTGGGTGTAGTTTTTAGAGCCCCTGTTACACTTAGACAGGCAAGTCTTTGGACCTTGCTTAGTCTCAGGACTGTGGTTTCCTGTGTAGGACCTTTGGCCACCATACACTAGCCGCGTAGGTGATAGCGGTCCTGATCACCCTTGTTTACAACCAGCGTACCATCGCTGGTCTGAGCCCCCGTTGTCTGTCATACATGCGTCTGATTACCGCTAAGGTAATCTCCGATTTTCGTATGACTTTTGCTATATGTTGGTTCCAGGTAAGCTTGGAGTAAGTTCTGTATAGTAAACGTGTTATAGCTTATTTTCCCAAAACTTTTTGTAATTTTTTTGCAAAATATGTGTACTCATATGAGTATAGTGGGAACAAAGGTACGTTTAAATAATAACATTTTTCTGTACAACTATATTTATTAATTTTTATAATTATGAAAGCATAAGAACTGAACAAAACACTCTTTTACCAAACAGAGGGTAACTTTGCACTTGGAGTACATCCACTTAGCGCTTTGGTGGCACTGACGACAGCGTAACTGCTTGTCAAGTTTCTTCGGAAAATGTCCGCAGTGTCTTTTACAATACTTTCTGGGACAGAATTTGGCTGCCTATCCTGTATACACACAAAGCAAGTTTTCTTGGTCATACTGATAATCAAAGAAGCAACAATCTTATTTTTTCATTTTTTTTTATCTAGTAGTGGAC
Organism: Abscondita cerata; assembly: GCA_030710515.1. Classification (NCBI taxonomy): domain Eukaryota; kingdom Metazoa; phylum Arthropoda; class Insecta; order Coleoptera; family Lampyridae; genus Abscondita; species Abscondita cerata. The sequence goes on from JALBCR010004218.1 coordinate 44,340, forward strand.
ATTTTTTTATTCGATTTTCCCTCGCCGTTCTGGTTGCTCTAAAACCGCGGTCCTTCAAAGTTTTTAAGAAATCATAGCTGGTAAAGTAATTATCGAAGAATATTGTGTGGTCTTCAGGATTTTTAACATTCATAAGAACTATCTTAGATCCTAAGGTAAATTTTTGTTTTCTGGGACTATGCGATAGTTCTGTTTAGCTCCACAGTACGTGTCGAACTGGTAGCAGTAACCAGTGGAGCTGCAGATCATCCAATCCCTGTGTCCGAATCGGGCAGGTTTTCCACAAATAAATCGTTTTCAAGAATGGTGTCCATAATACACCATAGCCTTGTAGATGGAAAGTTTATCGTGAAATACACCGCGTTTAACAAATTTCTGGTTGAGTAATTTCATAAGCAGTCATAATTTGTACATTTGTCACTTCTATTTCTTCAGAGACATACAATCTCTAACCAGTGGCACAGAGATGTCTTCATCAGTACTCCAATACTCCAATCTTTTCTCTTGGTAATCTGTGGTACCTACCCACTAAAAAGAAAAAAGCCTAAGAATTTTTGTATATCGCTTTTTGACAAAGTAAATGTATGATTATTTTTTTGGCATGTATATATTATACTCTGTTTAGTAATCAAACTCATCACTTCGTCGTCAAAAAAAATTTCAAAGATCTCCACAGGCGTCAGTCCTGTAATTTCTTCTTTGACTTTGTTTTGACGATCGACGTATCCATGACCTTCCGTCATTGTATTATCGATAATACCACTTGTCCAGTTTGGCAATTTTTTTTCAACACGAGGCCCTTTCTTTGTGGGCTCATGAGGAGGTAACTTTTTTGTTAATGTTAACAAAAGCATTTTGTCGACTGAATTGCTATCACAGGCTTTCTGCGTGAAAAGCTCTACGTTTCCAGCTACATCAAATGGAAGGACATCATTTTCGCCCATATCTTCGTCGGTCTGATAATCAGCATCAGGTGGTATCAGGGATGTCGTCTATGGATAATTGCAAATGTCTATAGGATCTTCCATAAAAAGTTCCGCTATCTATGGTTCCCAAATCCATGGTTGTGCCTAAAAGAAATGATTACAGTAAAACTTCCTGATCTTCCCAGTGTACTCATATGAGTACACCCATGTATATGTTGGAATCTACTAACACATGTGAGATATAATTTAGATAAATAACAGCAGAAAATACTTATCTGAGAATAGTTTTCAAAAGAATAACCAAATTTTTGTATCGAACGAAGTCAAATAAAATTCTAAACTTCCGACAACTACACACCCACAACTTCTGGTGAATAGATAGGTTGTGTATATTCTATAAACTTCAGTGGGAAACATTCAAATTTCGCATAATACGATCCTCTGGACGTGTTTCCATACAACAGTAAAAAATACAATTGTAGCAAATGTGTTCATTAAAAAAAAACATGGACGACAAGCCCAATTCATTTACTAACTTTTTTATCTCTACCGCTTTTTCGAAAACTGAAGCATTTTCCAGACAAAAATAAACTACTGTATACACCCTTTATACAGTGAAAAAGTATCACGAGAAGAATGTTAAATGGATTAGAACAGAACATGAGCGCGTCCAAGGTATGCAGCCAACTGGAAAGCGCCAGGAGTTGATAACATTCAGAACTTCTAATATAAAAAATTAACTTCTTTACTTGAAGCCCTAACAGAACTCTCCAACATTATCAAACATCCTAAGAATACCGGCATTCCTTACACTCCGAACTACGTTTTGATCCCCAAGAGTGAAAGACTGCAAAACCGTTCGTAATATAGACCAATCCCGTGCTTACCGACTCTTTACCAACTACTATCAACATGTATAGTCAACAGAATATATAAGCACGTTGATGAGAACCAAATCAAAGACATTTTCCACGAGGATTCATCTGGTTAGGATATGGATTCGAATTAAAAGGCGAGAGAGGTTCCTCACACATTGTTTCCCATTATTTAAATTGTCCAGATTGTGAGGGCACGTCTGAACCCTTACTATTTGAAGGCAAGGGATAGAAAAATAAAACTCTCCGGTCCTGTTGGAAGGCAACGTTTCGCTACCGAAGTGGGCTTTAGGGCCACTTTAATAATAAAAGAGACGAAAACATACAATTGTTACATATCACAAACAAGGTAAAACAGTAATTTATACACAAAGAAAGAAAAAAAATATCATATAATAAACAGATTAATTAAAAAAAGGTACAATTATTAAACTTACAATTCTGATATATAATTTGGTTATTATTGTCCTTCACCTTACGATTAGTGCTACTCGTTATTTCGCTATTTGTGCTCTGTTGCACTCTCATTTCTGTAACTATATTGTTATTGTGGTGTTTGTCTAATTGAAGGTAGCTCCTAAACGAACTGGAACTCGCATGACCTGTAATTTTCATGAGTTCCTGGTTACCGACTCCATTTTTCGATAACTCAGTTAATGCCGCTGCGTGATTGGAATGATTAGTAATTTTTATTTTTTATGTCCAGTCTTATTTCTTCCGCAGATTGTTTGGTCCATTTTGTAATTACATTAACTCCAATCGGCATACCTTTGTACCAACCTTTTGTGTTCTGTTACTTCCAGAGCGGGTTTGGTGTTAAAAAACGTCGGTCATTTTTGATATTGTCTCCTCTTTTCGACAAAAGCTTCATCAATAATCGAACCGGACAAACATCATTATTGGATGTATTTGATGCCAAGAATTTTGAATCGCTTAATTTTTTCCCACCTCCTTGACATGTCTTTGTGAAAATGGGATTATATTCTAACCTCCCTGTAGTCGCCCTATTGTTAAACATTACTTCTGAAATACTTTACAATATGCAGCTTCACCGCCTCTCCAGGGCAATTCAAATGCAGCTACATGATAGAATTTTTTTGCAGTCCTTCGGGTTCTCCTTCTTTCCATTTTCTGGCCATTGCAAATATTTCTTCTTTAGTTAAAGCTTTGGAACTGCAGTTACTCTTTTTCCAACTGTTCTTGTAAGATTCGGCGTTTGGCATTTCTTGCATCTCTTGCTTGTTAAAACTGATTGTCGTTAAATGGATCGATTTTAATATGGAAATCGTTGTAATATTTCTCTTGGAGTAATTTCGACTATTAAGAATACGTTATCAAAACTAATTGGAAAACTATAATCAATGAATTTGGCGCAATTTTTACCCGTTTAAGTATAAAAATTCAAAAAGAAAAATGCTTAGGAGATCGATCATTAATTTATTGATTTATTATTTTAATAAAATGATTTCAAATGAAAATTGCAGAACAAAGGTATCGAACAAAATCAAATACACCACTTAGAGGTAAGATCGTTATCGCTCACTTGAATTGCACACGCGTGGACAAAAACTCCCCTTCCCTCTACGTAATGAAAATAACTAATACACCAAAATAAAATTAAAAAAAATTAACTTACCAATCGCTTGGGCTCCGTAGATGCTTTTTGCATATACTCTGTAACAAACACAAATATTACATTTTAAAAATAATAAAATGCATATACAGGGTGGCGTAAACTTCTGACATCGGATGAGAACTTAGTTGATAAAAAAGATTTCTTTAGTCAAGACGATTTCACAAGATATCAAAGCGGTACATCTCGCTAGTGCTATTTCTTTTAGGAACTTTCGATTTTAGTATGTTCGTCCCATTATCCCGAATAGAAGGAATTAAATGAATCGAACCTGGGAGCTAATTCCTTCAAGTTAAACACGTATATTTTTCTTAGTTTTAAGGCTCTGCTGTACAGTCGGGATTATCCCAAATTTTTAAAATATAAATATATTTCACTAAACGTAGAAAGTACGTATTGAAAATTACATGTGGGATAGGTATATAATCCCTTAACAATGCTCTTTACCTGAAGAAAACGAAACTGCAATAATAATCTTTTGTACAGTTATTTTTAACCTTCGACATTTATTTCTCATAATACGCCTTTCTTTAAATTGAAAAATACAGATATGCATTTACTATACATACATTCATAATTAATTTATTTAGGATTAGCAAGAAAATATAACAAAATTCAGAATATGTACATTGGTTCCACGGTTACGCAATTAACGCTATTAATTACCTAATACATAATATTATAATAAAAAAACAATTGTTGTAAATACATAACATAATTGAATTGAAATCATTTTAAAGATATAGGATCAAAATAGACTAATTAAATACTATTACTTTTTTTACTCCCAATTTTTCTTTTGCGTGCTTCTAAAATATACGTCGGTTCTCGTATGTCCATGTTTCTACAATGCCGTGGGTCTACGAGTTCCGGCAATAAACAGTGCATGTAAAATTTTGGAGTTTACACACCATGTTTTTCTCCCAAAATAAATCACATTTTCTAATGTACGCTGTTTTTAAAGGAAATTGTTCTCCGGTCCAAACAGCAAACAAACAACCTTTTCTCCCTGTAACTCGCAACTGCCCTTGAACCTGATAGTACCATTGATTTTTATGTTGACTTCAAAAGTACTAGTAGTCTCATCAAATGTCCAAAATCTAATTTTTTTGTTTGATGGCATCTTCTGGACACATGTTGTATGCGGATGAAGGACATTTAATTTCCACAATTAAATTTTCATTTACTACCCGTCAGGTGAGGCCCCAAGGTAAAAATGTTCTTTGTCTATGAATAGTCCACAAGGATGTACAACTATGTTTTCCTGTTGTTCCAACTGCCTTTTGCACGACTTTCATTGTCTCTACCATGACGCAAAGGAAATATATTTAATGATTTTGACTGATACAATAATTCTATGACAAGATTTTTGCATAAAGTGTTTGGTCGTCTTGTACACACTTTATAAAACATCGAGGCAGTTAAACGTTTCCTCCTCTCCTCCAGCCATTTTCCACTACTTGCCTGTGCAACGGTGCCACTTTGTAAGGCGTCTCTTTCATCTTCGGTTTTTCTTAACGATTTAAGGAAATTTTCCTTTTCTACCATATAAATGTCGTCCGGTAAATCTGGTTTTGGCAGTTCTCCCCGTAATCAACACGTACACTTTTGGACTTAGGTTGATTCTTCTTATGTCGTCGTGGAGAACTTTGTCGTAACTTTTGAAGGCGGTTTTTAATTTTTTTATCTCGTTTCAACTCAAACTGAACTAGTTGTTTTGGTGCATCTGTGTCGCATATTGTTTTATATAGTTCACTAAGCGGTTGTCGTGTGTTAAATCGTACAACGGCAGCTGCACAGCGCGCTTCATAGGAACCTTTAGAGAGAAGTTAACTCTTTTTCCGCCAACATGCTTGGCTATAGTGCTATTAAATTGTTCGACAATATTACTATCAACATCATTAATAAGACTACGAGCATTTATCCAGACGCACTTGACGTGCTCCTGTAGCCTTACATATAATTCTGTGCAGTTTTGCAACTCAGGTAGATAGTCTTCATTTTCGGATTTTCTTTGACAAAAATAATTGTCACAATTTTTGTGTTGTCCGAAAACATGACAAACACTGTTCTGTATATCCTTTTGAAGTAGTTCTACTAATTCTGTTTGTGGATAATTGTGGTCTTGATTCTTACGAAATTTAATTGAAGAAACTACTGCAGTTCTCAGTCTCATGATATTGGAAGATATAAGTCTTCGTAATTTTAAAGGAAATCGCGTATCTTGTGACAATGCACGTAATTTATTGCAATAATTTCGTAAGATATGGTTTCTACATTCGATTTTTTCAACTGTAATGTTCTGATATGGACGACTTTCCAAAATTTTTATAAGTGCTACTGTCACCATCCGCAATAAATTTGTTATATTTGACACCATATGTTTCCTCGCTCTTTTTAAAGGCTTCTACTAAAATTGTTGCTTCCATAGCACTAGACGATCCTTCATAGTTCTTATAACAGGTGTGATTTTTAGATTTATTTTTTTCATCAGTTCTAGCACAAACAGTGCAGTACTTATTTTTAACTCCTAAATAAAGCACTTTCCCAGAGTGTTGTCCAACAACAGCCGCTGCACCGGAAAGAGCATTATAGTTTGATTTGTAGGACCTCTTCGACCAGCAACCATCGACAACTACAGTTAGTAGTGGCACTCCTTTTCGTCAATTTGCCCTATAGCTCTGGCAAAGTCGGCTTCATTTGTCGCAGCTTTTTGCATTTGAACTTGTGCAGTGGTTATCCAAGCCTTATTAACAACTTCTGCATACTTGACGTATGTCTTTGTTGACATGAAGGGTATACCTAAAGTTATAAAAAGTTCTTCAGTATTGAAGAATCCAATTCCAATAGCGATACCCGCAGCCACAACTCCGGTGGTAATGTCCATAGATGAAGGTTTGCTAATACTTGTAAATATTTTAAAATTACCATTGCACATGTTGCAATGAAAATGTATTGTGGACTGTAACCCAGACAAGCTTTCCTTGTAGGGAAAGACATTGTTGATTGTGCATCCAAACTTACTACAATGTCGATTTAATTGTTGGATTTGTTCAGGAAATAGTTGATGTCAACAATTCTTCTCCCCTCCAAAAACAATTCTGTATAATTTTTTTGAAAATCGCCTGCAATCGTGTTATCCTGTGATTGAAACAACAAAATTTACCATTACTTCAAAAATCAGTAATTCCATTTACCTCAATTTTCATATGAACAGGCTCCTCGGCAGATGATTTATTATTATTAGTCACCACCTGACCTACTAAAAATTTAAATGACTAACCATTTATTACAAAAACATGTAAAAACACATTTTAATTTGCATTATACGATAATGCATCAAGAAATATTCTGTACCAAGTTCTATTTTGTATATACGTGTTCTATAAGACTATATTTCTTGACGTGAATTTAAAAATAAATATGTTTTTACAGCCGTTTTTTTGGTTCTTCGTATTTGTCAATTTCATTTTCTTATTTTTTGCCAATATTCCGTACGTCAAAAGCGTGTGGCGAATGGAACTCATTTACTATAGAAATGAAATTGGCAAACGCGGGAAACCAATACAAAATAATAGAATTGTAAAGATTTATTTACCGGCTTCGTTTGTAGCTTTACGCAATCCTCGAAAGTTTGATATATTTCCACGTAGGCGTTTTCTCGAAGTAACTTTTCGACGCTCACTATTTGGTTTACCCATATTGTAAATGTACGTACAAAACAAAGAGATTTCACTAAACACTTCCAACCCGTCGCAAAGATGAAGTAATTATAAGAAAAAGGTTTCATTACCAATAATCTTTACAATTAGTCATCTACCCTGGTTCGTTGCAAATCCTTTAGAATTCAATACAATACAAACAATAAGCATTAGTCATTTTGCTAATAGCAGGTACACATTCCGATGATGAAAAGAAATGTTCATTTAAAAAAAGACAGAAGAGTTTAAAAGTCGGTTTTACACAAATTCGTAGCGTCAATGTAGAAACATAATTATATATCGTACAAAATTAATTGTTGGCTTAAAATCATTGCATTAATTATGTCTACAAAAACTCCGCGTAATTTTTAAATTCGATTTCTAATACGATTTATTGCGTATTAAATATTTTTTCAAATAGGTATCCTTTAAGCCAAAAAATCTCCCTTATTTTTAGGTTTTTTCAAAAACTGTTCGGAGATTTTGTAGAACATGTTTTGATATACGAATAAATCAAAACAAATTAGAAATAAAACGACAAATTATGATTTTATAGTGGCGGGCAATTTACATTACAATGTATAGGACACAGATCACTCCAGCAGAGCCTTAAGTACGTATTCTAAATGATATTCACATCATTATTTTTAAGAATTGAAAGAAGTATTATATTATTCTAAGAGACAGTGTCTTGTTTATTCTGTAATGTAACTTTAACTACGTTGAATAATCGCTCATTGTTAGTTAAAGTAGCGCTTATTAATTTTTATATTTTCTATTGCAAATTCATACGCTTTCCATGATCTTGCTTCCATTCCATATTGTTGATACTGTTTCCTACCTTAATGATTGCATATTTATGTTTGTTGAATTGTCCTTGTTGGGCAAGGTATTAATTTTAATTAGGGGCTGTATGCAACCGCATTTTTTTAAACTATGTTACGTGTAGAAAAGAAAGAACATGATAAGTTCAATTAAAGTTTCGATGATACTATTTGCTTTTTTATATTTTACTTTCATTCTGTGAACCACAATTAAACAGTTATTTAAATATACCATTGTCTTCATTTTTTTTACTGTAACACAACGTACAGGGTATTTTAGAAGATGTATCTAATTATAGTAAGACTGACATCAACTTTAACGTGCTGTTATAAAGCAACTTGAAATAATTTAACATGTATTTCTATTAACACTAGTGCCCGGGGCGCGCCTACGCGACTCCATGATTTTTGAGTTGCAGGCATTTTGAAAGTCGTTAAATTTAAAATAAACTAAAGTTGAAATATTTGAAAAATTAATGGAAAGTTTTCTGCGTTAATCCTTTATATGCACCTAACCTCATAAAAGAGGAAAATTACAATAAGTAGTCAAACAATTTCAATTATCATTTCATTTGCGATCACTATAAATTTATAATAAAGCATCGGACCACTTTCTTATACAGCGTCATCCCCAAAGTCTGCACCAAATGGGAAACTTATTTATTATGGGTTTTTCGATAAAAAGTTATTCTTCATAAAAGTTTGGGCATCCCCTGAAACTAAAAATGCACTTACAAAATGTGTCAAGAGTAAGTGACCTTTTATTTCAATAAATATCAAAAATTTTATTTGAAAAACTTGTTCATCATTAAAAAATACATCAAGATTTGAAGTCATGGCCATCTAGCAGAAATTTGAATTTTACCGAATTTTTTTAAAATGGTGGCTGTAAGAAAAAAGATTTGCTTTAAATGATAATTAAACGATATCTTGTATACAACAGTTTATTTAAAAGAGCTTGTAATTTAGAAATTGCCTAATTATTGTGCCAATTATGGTCAATTTTTTTATTCATTAGAAAAAAATTTTTGGGGCAAAGTTCTTTTGATTTTTGTTGACACCAAAAATATTCGCCTTTAGCCACATTGTGTTGGTGCATTTTTAGCTTTAGAGGATGCACAAACTTTTATGAAGAATAACTTTTTATCGAAAAACTCATAATAAAGAAGTTTCCCATTTGGTGCAGACTTTGGGGATGACGCTGTATAAAAACACACACCACAGGCAAGAGGCCGATAAGCTCAGTTGTTAGAGCGTAGTGCTAATTACGCGAAAATAGTGCGTTCGATTCCCCCATGGGCCAAAAATATTTTTGTATAGGAATTTCTGGCTAAAAAATAAACGGAGTGATCAGCTAACGGGCTTAACAGATCAAACACGTGTTAGAATAAAGGATGTCATTAGACGTGGTTAATATTAATTATTTTTATTATCGGAACTTTATTAATACAGGGCGAAGCAAAGTTCAAATCAAGCAATATTTCAAGTTTTAGTCTCCGCATAAAACTTATGAGCAGTACATCAACGAAAACAACAACGAACCATTAGAAAACAAATGAAAATTGTAGAATATAAATTTTGAAACAGGTATGATGAAATTTTACAAAGGAACTATTGTAGCATAGTTAAAAAGCACGCCAAAAACTGAAACAATAAGGAGATTTGCAATTAGATGTTGCAGATACAAAAATCTCTTTAAAAAGGAAACGAGGGCCTCCACAAAAAATTAATAATTGCTCGTCGGATTTTGTTCCGAACAAGAACTTTCCAAATATCCTCGACTTCAAAAGATAAATTAAAAAATTGGAGCAGTATATAGATGTTAACTATTGTAATTCGGATTGACAATTCTGATTTTAGATGAAGCTGAATCATAGATAAGCGATATACTCCTTAACCCTAGGCTTAACCAGTCACAGACCACACATATAAGGTTATATACCAAGAAGGCATATCAATTATATGGTTAGATATGATTTTAAGATGTTAGTTTTAGCTTTTGGTAGTCATAACGCTTCACCTTCAAGTTCTAGAAGCCAAAGTGTAGTTGATATGTCGGATATTTTCTTATTAGAAAATTTTTCTGTAACTTTATATTTTGGCTTATTATGGGCTATAACTAACAAGCAACTTCCATGGTAAACGATCAAACAAACGTCATTTTGGTGAACTCAAGTTAATGTCTATAATGTTAGAAAATTTATTTCATTTTTAATTCATATTTTGCATTTTGATATTTGTGTTACAGAAGCATTTAAAACAATTGACCAACAAGCAACTGATTCAGAGATTGAAGGGCGTATTGAGACATGACATAGGACATTCTTCCCAAAGACTAAAAAGTGAACAAAGTAAAGCAGATACTTATAAACTAATAAATAATAGTTTCTAAACTCACGTGTCAACAAATAATGCCTAAATTATCTTAACGTTACTGGTACAGAAAAGTAACTGACTGTAGCGACAACCTTAAGCAACATTAACGATGTCCCTGTACCACCAAATTTGTGAACTTTAAAAGCCAGTTTGCAAAAAAATAAAACTACATGTGATAAAACGATCTATATAAACTATTACGTGGATTCACAAAAGTGTAACAACACCATAAACTAACAGTTTTCCGCAAATTTTGATAAGGGAACTATGACTGTTCCTGATTTCAAATTAAATTACATAATTAAATCTTTCGTCACAGGGTATTTAGGATTGGTTTCAGTTTGTTTTAATCAATTATTTTTATAACAATTTGCTTGATGAATTGCTCTGAAGACTCTACTGAGTAGAATGATATTGACGATTTTGCCGCGGACATACCTTGAGCGACGGGATCTCCCGTCCGGTATTTCCTTTCACATAAAAAAATGTGGTAAATATTACATTAGCGGATAACATCCATTTTTCAGTCCATTTTTGATAACAGTCTCATAGAATTAATTGTAATAGAAACAAACAGATACTTGAATCAATACCTAGAAAAAACTAACTTGGACAAAAAAATTGCAGTGGAATAAAGACTTTGCTCGGAGTACTAATATTCCAAGGAATTTATACCAAGCCAGAATATTGACTATACTTATTTACCTAACGAGTTCGGGAAGATAAATTTCCCGCATGAGCACTTTGTTTGCCGTACGACCGTAGGGAGTGGGGCATTAGTGCGAATGCGGGAAATTTCTTTTAGAAAAAATTAGGTATATTATTTTTTGTAACGAGTAACTGTAGTAATAATCCATAAATAAATAAATTCACAGCTGCTTAGTTTTTTTGTGTTTACAAGAAATTTGAGTTGGTAGCATTGTCCCGCTGATTGCTTGATAATTTGCTAACCTAACAAAAATTTCCCTATTCCCTCGGAAACTAAAAAACACAGCGGTGCGGGAAATGGAACTTCCCGTGCATCGAGAATAACCGGGAAATCAGTAATCTTAGGCTATGAGTACAAAAAGTATATTTTTAAAGAAGAGCTAATAGAAACTGCTTTTGTTTTCAAGAGTTATAAAAGAAAAGAGTCTCCATTTATGGTTAAAATTCTTACATTTTTTATAGGTACAGATTACTATAGTAACAGTGACGGAGATACTTCGCTATTGGCTGATCAGTAAGGTAATCTGACCAGTAATGTACACCGGCCCAGTAATTTACATCGCTACGAAGTTTGTAAAAAATAAGTAATCTGTTAATTTGTATCTTGAATTTGTTACGAATATGTGATCAAGACGCTTTACTGCAACGCTGTCCTTAGATTGACAGTCTCAGTTTCAGTTAACGTAAGGTAAGTGCCTATTAAAACAATTATGTGTAAGTTTGTTTATAAAATGTATCAACTCAACATCGAATTCAGGTGACATGGGATGAAGATGTAGATCTAGTTATAATCTCCAAGAAAGTGGTTTACTGGAACAACAAATAGTGGACTTTTCCGGAATTGACGCCTCTGTCAAACACTAGGGCCTATAGTATTATTATGTGAACGAGTGTATTTAAATTTCAATAGTAAAAGCAGCATGTCAATTGTTTATTGTTTTTTCTTTTAAACTAAAGTTTACCACTATTTGACAAGGGGTTTCAATTTAAAGAAATATATGTGTCAATTATTGCAAAATTTACCTTATCAGTAAAATGGCAGGGGGTACGGAGTACCGATAGCTTGGTGCCAAATGATTTAAAGTCCCTCACATAACAGTGTTATATAAATTAAAAGGTAAATCTCGCACAGTGTGCTCTAAGAGACCACTTGCCGCTTTGAGTTTTGAAGAAGAAGAAGTTTTAGTAACCTGGATTCTGGAGCTAGCCAAAATTCACTATCCAATTTCTAAAGCCCAGCTTCTGGATAGTGTGGAATATATAATAAAAAGCACCACAAAGAGAAAGAGGACAAATTTCGAAACAATAGAGCGAGAGAGAAATGGTGCGCAGACACCCCCAACTGAGTGAGCGCATTGTTCAAAATTTAACCCCGTCAAGAGAAAACATCACTGAGGAACAAATTGGTAATTGGTTTGATGAGGTCTAAAAATATCTGGAAGAACCAACAAAAGTGTTCAATGCTAACGAAAGTGCGTTTTTTCTGCAACCAAAAGGGAACAACGTTTTAATAAAAAATGGCGACAGAAATGCTAATAACTTTGGTGGTGACGATAAAAAAGCATTACTGTTCTTACAGCCATCAATGCTGCAAGACGTATAGCTCCACCAATGAGTCTTTTTAAATATGTCAGAATTCCAACCTACATAACTATTAGTATACCAGCAGACTGGGCTATAAGTACCTCAGAGAATGGGTAAGTGTGTGGCGCCACATTTTACGAACACGTGTCTAATGTTTTTGTACCATGACTTAAGAAGGAACATATTAAACCATTAAATTTTTATATGGATGTTCACGTTTTTTATAATATGACTGACTATCTCGACATTCTGTAAGGGAAATCAGATAGAGTTAATTTCGTTTTCGACTCACCTTCTTCAGCCATTAGATGTATCGGGTGACACAATAAGACTGTTCTTCGGCCATATCTCGGGAACCGTTCGTCGTATGACTTTGGTGTAAAAAAAATGTTAGGTAAATCGGCCATGAAGAATCGCAGGAAAATATTTTCAAGTTTTAAAAATGACTACCAGAGGGCGTAACCGCCATCTTAAATTTTTAAATTGCATTTTCTATAAATTTCGCATTATAAACAAAAAAATTTTTCACATTTGTAAAGAGAACCAGTTTATCTATCATTTTCGTAAAAACAAAAGCTCAGTTATTTCAAAAACAAAGATGGCGGTGGGTGTTCAATTGTTTTTGCAATAACCTGCTTTAACTTCTTAACGGTTTGACCGATTTTAACAAATTTGGTATCGTTGAAAAGAGCATTCCTTAAGCAATAAGAATCAATATAATATGTAAATTTAGTTGAATCCTTCTCCGCCATGACACCATGACCCAAATTAAAAAAAATCAAAAAAATCAAATGAAATGATATGACTTTTTCTTTATGATAAAGTAACCAAATAACATCCAAATAGGCCAGTGAAAACCATTTTTCCAAATCTCGTTCCTAACCTCAAATATTGGGAAAATGAGAATAATGGATGTTTGAAGATCGAGGACCGCGCAGTAAATTTTCTAAAACTATTCAAAATTTAGCACAAAATGAATAAGAAGTTAAAGAGACAATTGTGAGACTAAATAGAATTTATTTAGGTATTATTTAAAAAAAATATATCATCAGAACATTCATGTTGCTCCAAAGGGACTAAACGCATTTTGAACTTATTGTCATTTTAATATTACTCTCGTAATTCTAACCTTTAATTTAAAAAGTAAGCCTATAGGTATACTATATCCGAATTCGAATATGTTAGACCATCTATTTTGGAACCATTTACAAAGATTCTTTGTAAAATTTGATGCCCCAAATCTAGTAGTTTGCGTAAAGTTTTAAGCTGTTTTTTTTTGCAATATGGTGTGTGGTCTTGGAAAAAAGAAAGATAGGTAGGTAGTTCAGTTCATCTTTGCCAAAAAAATATAATATATGGGGGAAGGGAGTTGTAGAAAATACATCACTTTTTAAACTCTGGAAAGACATTACCCAGAAAAAAATCCAGGATCAGAAGGAATAATAATAATTTGTTAAGACAAAAGATTTCACCACGAAATCATCATTGTACATAAAGAACTAAACGAAAATGAAATAAATGACGAAATAGAGAACCAATACATGCAAATTCGAATGTAGTAAGCCAATAAATAACATTCTGAAGGTAAAGAATCACTTATACATATGTACATCGAGGGGCATATTGGAATATCGCTCACCACAATCAAAATCAAACCCAAAAATTACTATACCTTTAAATGTTCCATCACCATTTAAAAAAGCTTTGTTATGGCCTGACAGTCAACCTTCTGTCAAAATCAAGAAGATTAAGGAAAAAATAGCATCCGTAGTGACATCAGAAGCTTGGCAACAATACCACAAAGTTAGAAGAGAAACAAAAAAGAGCAATAGCACCTGAACAAAAACATGAAAAAGGGAAAAAACGAATAGGAAAGTGAAGAAGAAAAATGGCAGGAGAGCAAAGATAGCTTGGATGATGTGGCTTGGGGCGAGAATGAGGGCGATTTTTGCGAAATGACTGATATAACTTCTATCGGCATCGGGGATTACTTGTTGGTAAAATTTTCGGGAGGAAGAAGGAAGTGTACAATTTATCATTCAGCATGTACTTGTAGGCGAGTGTAAATTGAAGTGATGTCAATGAAAGTATCAAACGAAGAAAATACTATTTAACTGTTGTTGGAAAATTGTCAACCCCTCAAATGTTGATGTTTGGTGATGGCGTAACATACAAATCTTTCGAACCTGTTGACGTGTTTGAAGTATCAAATAGAAAATTGTTAATTTGAGTATTTCAGAATATACAATTATTTAAAATTTCCATATAGTGGAGCACGTCTGAACCCTTTTAATTGAAGGAAAGGATCGAAACAAAACTCTCAGGTCCTGTTAAGGCAACGTTTCGCTACGGTAGTTGGAATTCCTGATCTGGCCTGATGAAGCTTCCAACTACGATAGCGAAACGCTTCCCTAAGAGGACCTGAGAGTTTTGTTTCGATCCTTTCCTTTAATTAAAAGGGTCCACGCGTGCTCCACTATCTGGAAATTTTAAATACTTACATATTGAAGGATACCATCAATTTTAGAATACACAATAAGGAGAAAAACTATAATTAAGTTGAATACACAACAGGATACATAACGATTACTGGCTGATCCGACAAACTTTGTTTTGTCCAAAATCGATTTTTTGATTCGCTCTAAGAATCAATAAAAAATAATAAAACGCCACCGGTTGAGAATGTTTCAACTTTTTTTTTCTAAACCTTCGCGTAGCAATTGCGAGCAAACCTGCAGAAGTAAGACCCAGTCGTTTTTAAGCATCCGAACAAACCACGATCCATTTTTATACCGTCTGTCTCTGGCAAGACCCAACGTAGGACCTTTACTATAGAAAAAAAGTTGATTTGATCTACTATTGCTATAAAAATTTCGAATTGCTGTATATAGGAAGTGTAGAAGGTTCCTTCAAATGTAAATATAATTTGTTAAGTGTGTAAAAAAACAAGTATTTAGTATTTTGTGATTTTACAAAAATTCTAATCAATGTTCAGTTGCTTTCATATTTTATAATAGTTATTGAAGTAAGCATGATCAAATACTTTAGCATAAAACTTGTTCTCATGAACTTGAGGTTAAATGAATAGATCTGTGTGTAAATTATTAGACATAATACTCGCGTCTTGTAAGAATATGCAAGTATTCTAAAGATAAAAGTTTATTTAAGTCAGTACACTTAATATTATGGGTAACACAGATATTCCGACCAGTATGGATCGAGTAGTTTGTCTCTATAGATAAACAGAAGTTGGTGTTCTAAGGACTTTATTCGGTATTAGCGAAGTAAAGTATAACCCAGAATAGGACAGTGTTAAGCATTTTTAACATCTTGATCTTAAAAAATTACTATTTGAAATTCATGGGTTTTAATGAAGATTTTTCGAAGAAGTCCTATTAACATTTTATGGATAATGAAAACGAAAAGGTTTGTGCTTTAAATTATTTAATTTGCTATTTCATTTTTGACTTTATATTTCAGGCTTTACTAGAATCTAGAAGTCAACACAACAGATTGTTATTTTCAAATCATCCAAGAACCATTGTAAAAAGTGTTGTAATTTCAAATACGGTTTTTTTATTAAAAGTGAATGTCGTTTTAAGTTTTAAATAAGTCGTAGTAAAAATTCTTTTCTATAAATGTGTTAGTGGTCCTGCAAAGGACCGATTTATTTGTGGATATACAGAAGTGAAGGATAATAGGTATTCCATGCGAAATGCTTGGCTTATACGCAACTAATGCGGTCCATTTACTTCTAAACAGTGTCCCAAGAAGTTTCATTGCACATTTGAAATTATATTTGCTGGTATCCTGAAGCAAACAACCACAATTTTATCTTTTAAAGACTCAATTGTGTTGGTGTAAATCTTCGAAGATATGTAAGCCCATAAGAAGAAGTCGATAGGGGACAAGTCTGGTGTTCTTTGCGGCCAAGTAACTTCCAATCCAGGTCATAAGGAGTGCTTCATTTATAAGTTGTTTTATTTGATTTTCATTATGTGCTTGAGACCCATCATGGTGATACCACACAACTACATCTTCTCCAGCTACTTGATCTAATGCCCGTAAAATTTGCTGCATCAATAAATCTCTATACTTTCCGCTGTAAGCAAAAAATGGGCCTATTATGGTATTAGGGAATATTCTAGCCCAAACATTCACTTTTTGGGGATATTATGTGTGCGCTGGTACAAATAAATGAGGGTTTCGAGTGTTCCAATAACGAAAGCTTTGATTGTTTGGTGCTCCATTGAGGTTGAACGAAAATTCATCGGTGAAGCAAATATTCTTAACAAAATTCTTGCCGTTTGTCAGCATCAGTTTTGAATATTTGCTGGTGATGTGGGTAATAATATGACCTATATTCATGCTTTATTAAAATTTTATGAACTAGATACCTATTTACGTTACAGTCGATACTTAGTTGTCAAATACTAACATTATGATTGAGTTGCACAGCAGCGAGTACAATGATTTCTTCATCGTTGGGATTGTCCATGTTCTGGTTTTGTTGAATCTTCTTTGGGTGCTTGTGTACACCACCAGTTTCTTCAAATAGTCGCACTGCTCTCATCACTGTACTGCTATTTGAAATAGACCAATTCGGAAAAAGTGCAGCAAACAAAGCAGAAATGTTTCTATAGCTTTCACCACTTTATACCCACTTAACCATTTGAACTTTCTCAGGGATTGTATACCTACTCATTTTCAAAAATTAAATTAGAGTTTGTTTACAATAAGAAACACGCAAAAACAATTAATTGTAACGTATACGTCAATACGAGAATTTCATAGCCTTAGTGGATCAATTCCATTTTTTTCTATAGTAAAATTCCTATGCTGCGTTTGTTCAGAGACACACTGTATATAAAGAATCAGTTTTTATTATTTTTTATTAGGTTAGTACTTGATAATTACTGTAATAAATAAATGTAACACAAATAATGTACCGTATGCAAATAATATAGATAACATTTTACCCAAACTCAAGTGCATAAATTATTAAATGCACATCCAATTATCTTCCAATCAACCTACATACGTGAAAACATTACGAAAAGTAATTACCAAGAAAAAATTTCACAATATTAACAAAAAAAAACAACAATCTGTGCCTTTGATAAACGATATGAACGTTGAACCAATTTACCAAGACTGCATTATTAATGGTAAAAAATGAAGCCCTTTTAAATAATCATGCAATGTATAATTAAATACAAGCAATATGTAAGGTTACTGGTCTTATGCGGTGCACACGAAAATTGATATATTAAGTTGGCGCATTTAATTCAGTATTGGCTAACTAATGGCAGACCACCCAAGACCCTAATGTGATGAGGTTAAAATGAACGGTAGATTCACACTCGTAACATCCAATACAATGTTATTGCTAAATTGAAGTTTTAATTTATATCATGTCCTATGCTAATTTTACAGTATTTTTAATAACTATCTTCGACTAATGATCCACAAGTTATC
The DNA here is from genome assembly GCA_030710515.1 of Abscondita cerata. Classification (NCBI taxonomy): domain Eukaryota; kingdom Metazoa; phylum Arthropoda; class Insecta; order Coleoptera; family Lampyridae; genus Abscondita; species Abscondita cerata. Next base: position 62,445 of record JALBCR010004218.1, read on the forward strand.
AAAGATGATATTGTAATTACAGTTTGGATATAATGAGTGAGTACTTATAGTCGACTATGTCGTATATTAATTTTTATAGTCTTGTCATCGTCTTCGCCAAGATTTGTTCACAATACTTATGTTTCCAAAACAATTGCAAACAGTAATTTAGTAAGATGTTTTCCTGTAGGCGTACACCACAACAATGAAACTAAGAAATAAGATATGCAATGTTCAGTGAATCATAGACGAGTCTTGTAAAAATATATTTATGACTCTGCCAAAACTTAACGAGTTTAAATTAATATTTCTATTCTTTCGATTGCAGTGAGACAACACCGTTAACCATACCGGCAGGTGGCAGTAAAGTTAGGGTGTGTAAATACTCAAGATTGTCTTTTGAAATATATTTATAGAACACCACTGTCGGAATGACTGGAAAACTTTATGTGAACTTAAGAAAATATCAAGTTGCCACTTGAATCGACGATATTGCTTACACTATGAATATTTGCCAATTCTTTTCTTTAAAATCGTATTTCAGAATTAGAAATAATTCAAACAATTCAATATTATATTGGCCAATATAAGCTATCACAGAATGAGAATTAAATGAACCGTTGAAACTATCACACCGTTGAGAATTTACTTAGTTATGCCATGGTAATGAAATAACAAAAAGATCTGCTGCATTATGAGTACATGCAAATGAATAATTACAACAACAAAATGCATTTATTAATGTACATAACGAGTCTGGTTGGTTTATTTTTAACGTCAAGTGAAACTTTTAACTCAACAACTTATGTCGCCAAACGACTACACAAGTTATTCATTCCCCTGAACTAAAATAATTCCCATCAAGTTTCATACCCTTCTCCTTTAACAAATTACTCTATTTTGGCAAGTGTTTTTTAAATCCCACATAAAAATCACGTTTCATAAACTTGGATTGGAAAGGATATGGAAATACTTACTTATAAAATTTAATTAGTCAGTAACAAAATACAGTGGAACTTCTATAACTCGAATCTCCAAGGGACCGAAAATAAAATTCGAATTACAGAAAAATATACTAAATTATGGATTTTCTATTGATTATGTAATATTATGTTATGCATACAGTGTGTCCAAGATAAGGATGAACAGCATGGGGATCTCGGAAACCGTGAGAGATACTGAGTCGGTTAAATTTTGAAAAAGTTGCCCACTCGAGGGGTCAACATTTTCCTGTTGAGAAACTTGCTGTGTTCGGTTTACTTCCGGAGATATTGGAAAAAAACCGAAATTGTGCCATTTCGTTTTCATTATATTCTGAAGTTATTCGAAAAGTTACCAAAAAACTGAATGCACTTCGTCATTGCCACTCTTTTTGCTCTACAAGATGGTGTTCACGAATTTTCACTACAACGTTTTATTTCGAAGAAACCATCATCAACTTTATTTTTTCTTATGGCACTCAAAAAAAGTACACACCGTATAAGAAAGCATTTTCCATTGCAAATTCAACGATGTACTACACAATATGGTTATTCGTGATTTTATTGAGAAAAAATAACGTTTTAGTAAATTTCTAATCTTTTTGGTCTAGTGTGCGCTGAATGAAACTATAGCAGCGAAAAATGAAGTCTATTGTTAGTTCTGACAGAATCGATTTCATTGACGTAGTTGTATCAGTTTAGCCACGTCTTTCAGTGTAGGTCATATTTTACAATGGAACACGTAAATTTCAAATCTTTTTGATGTAGTGTGCGTTGAAATAATTGCAGCAAACAGAAAATGTTGCTGCGCTCGAATGTTTTTGGCGGGACAGCACGGGTTGCTTGAATTCTTTTAGATTGGACACCAAATGCCTAAATATGGACTTTTTTGGTTGCATCCGTTCCGGGTATTTGATCAAATACAAGTGTTCGGTTTCTACAGAATTTCTCCGGCATGAAATGTAGCAGGACAGCATATCAAATTTCTCTTCATTTGAAAACATTACTTGCTGCATTGTAAAATATGCCATAGATTGAAAAACGTTGCTAAACTGATACTACTTTGTCATTCAAATAGATTCTGTCAGAATTAACAATGAAAGAAATGAAGTCGATTGTTAATTCGACTTCATTTTTTCGTTGCCATGGTTTCATTCCCTACACACTAGACCAAAAAGATTAGAAATTTAATAAAACGTTATTTTTTTCTCAATAAAATCACGAATAACCATATTGTGTACATCGTTGAATTTGTAATGAAAAATGCTTTCTTATACAGAGTGTACTTTTTTTGAGTGCCATAAGAAAAAATAAAGTTAATGATGGTTTCTTTGAAACGAAACGTTGTAGCAAAAATTCTTCAACGCCATCATGTAGAGCAGAAAGAGTGGCAATGACAAAGTGCACTCAGTTTTTTTTTTCAGAATATAATGAAAATGAAATGGCGCAATTTCGGTTTTTCGAATATCTCCGGAAGTAAGCCGAACACAGCAAGTTTCTCAACTGCAAAATGTTGACGCCTCGAGTGGGCAACTTTATCCAAATTTAACTGACTCTGTATCTCTCAAGGTTTCCGAGATCCCCATGCTGTTCATCCTTATCTTGGACACACTATATACAATGCAAAAATTATAACGCTCAAAATATTAAATAAAATAATTGTGAAAAGAAATTGCTATTTAAAAAAGTCCGTAATTTTGTATTAAATTAGGCCATATTAACTTTTCTTCAACAACTTCACTTTTAAGGATGTTTGTATTGGATTTAGAATATTTTCTCTGGTACTTTCAATGAATGAAAACATAGGTGACGATTTCTACACACAGAACAATAAATGTCTTAACCAACACGCTACATGTAAATGCGAGAAAGAAAGAAAAAACATATTTAAATAACGATAATAATCTTCTTCCACTCACGCACTGTCACAAACTACTGTCAATGGGCAATGGACAGATTTTGCTGAAACTACGGCGCAAAGTCCCATTGGCCGTTTTCACTGTCGCTACCCGGGCGATATTATCTCGCCCTGGATGGAGTTGAGTCACACGCCCAAATTTCCAATGTAATAGAGGGGTTCCATCTTCCTTTAGCACCACCAGCTCACTAAGCTGAAGTTGAGACTCATTGGAATGCCATTTGGATCTCTGTTGCAACTCAGAGACGTTGATCAGGTACGTCAAGCAGGTACGGATCGGGGAGTGTGGTTAGCGCTCGCCCGATTTAAAAATGTCCTGGAGTCAAGGATTCCAGGTTTTAGGATCATGCGACATAGGAGTCAAAAGACGTGAATTGAGGATAGACTCAACTTGCACGAATAATGTGTACAGTTCTTCAAAAAGAAGAAAAGCATTACCTAATACACGTGTTAAATGACATTTGCAAGACCTTATGCCTGCTTCCCATAGACGGCCAAAGTGCGGACTATAGGCCGGAATGAAATGCCAGTTGACCCCTTCGTTTAGCGATTTACTAGCGACATTCGCATTTTGCTCTTTTAGCATGCGTCCCAATTCGTGTAATTCTGAATTGGCTCCTACGAAATTCGTCCCGTTGTCGAAATAAATCACTAATGGTTTGCCTCGACGCCCTATCAGACGCCTTAAGGCTAAGATAAAACAATCGGTTGAAAGGTTAGTCACTAGCTCTAAATGTATTGCCTTCGTGGTAAAACAAATGAACAGACAAATGTACGCTTTTGTGGTGTGAACCGCGCCCCATACGGTTCTTGAGTAAGAAGGGCCCTGCATAATCCACACATGTAATTTCAAAAGGTGGAGAAGGCCTAATACGCTCCGGAGGAAGGTCCCTCATAATTGGTTGGGTAACTTGAGGGGAAAATCTATGACACTTCAAGCAACAATGAACAACTTGCCTAAAAAGATTTATAGAGGAGGTAATCCAGAAATTCTCTCTGATCGAAGAGTGTTTTCTATAGACTACCATGGGATATTTTTTGTCAAAGACATAAGGCAAATTACGGAGTCTACCTCCGACTCAAATGACGCCTTGAGCGTCTAAGAAAGGATTGAGATTCCTTAAAGAACAGGAATTATTCACATCACACATGAAGTACTGCTTCACACAGAACACACCTTGGGTTCTGCAACTCATTGAGAAGAACGAGTTCTGTACCATACAAATTCCATTTGGTTTGAATGAAATTTGGCACTTGGTCGTCCTAGGACAGCTTCTCCATCCAGAGCTTGAATCAAAACTTCAAGCAAGCGAGCATAAATACAATACACAACAAATACATAAGGTGCGGCAACACTACCTTACTAAGAGCTTTCAACATCCTTTATGCAATATTTACTATTATGTTATTTATTACAGTGTGTTTTAATCCTACCGGTTGTTCAAATTTTTCGTATTTTTTGGGCTTATTTTTAAAAATATTAAAAATCTAAAAACACTTTTTCATTGAAACTTTTAGAGCTTTAGAAAATACTATTTTCAATTTTTAATCCAACATTTCATCTCGGAGAAAGCATCAACAACTTCATTTTTTATATGGCCGCATATAAAATATACCTACCTTGTATTTTGTAATATTTTTTATTACAATTTAAACAAAGTATCACACAATTGCCCAAATTTTTTGCAACCTTGGATCTTTTACTGTTTTCAAGATCCCCATCCTGTTCATTCTTACCTTGGACACAGGATCATATTTTTTTGTTAGGTTTAGTTTATAGGCTGACAGATATTCTACTAGTACATAAAATTCTGTTCTGGTTACGTATAAAATATATGGTATTGCAACATTTGTATTTTCAAGGACGATTAAGATCAGCGCCCTTCTACAGTGTGACCCATTTAAAATCGGAACACGTCCAGAAAATTTATATTAATTATCGTCCGATTCTGACAAACTTTTTTTTTTAATTGTAGAGAGTTTAAAACTTTATTTTAGGACAAATTATCACATTTTTCTTACAAAAAGAGTACATTACTGGATTGTATTAACAATTTTTGGCTAAATTATGAATCACACTGTTCTTATAAATTTATTTATTTTGATCAAGCAATAGAAAAAAAAATTTTTGAGATAAGAATGCATCATCATAAAGTTTAGTTTTAAAAACGATCTATAATTTTACAAAAAAGTTAATTAAAAACAGACAATAAATATAAATTTTATCGGAGTGTCACTCTGTATAAACATTTAACCAAAGTTGAGAACATTCAGAACTTCGCAAACACTAAAATTGCGTTCTCATAACTTTAGTTATGATATTGGACATATCGGTGGTCCATTAATTTCAGTATGCAGTGTACAACAGCTAATATTTAAATTAACACATAAATTATTTTTGTAATAGTAATTACTTAATCGATAGCGTGTCGCAAATGCATTGCAAAGTTTTCATGCTACGGTTAAGCGAATAGTTTCTCCTAAGAAGCAGAACCCTATTCTACGAAGTTCTGGTAAAACAAGATTGCGAAAGAAGAACGCTATATAATATGTACTCACAGAGTAAGTTGGGTTTATTATGGTTCTAAATTGCTCTAATATTATTATTTTATAGAAAAACATGTTACCATTCCGATGTTAAACAATGAGATACAGAAAAAGTACATTCTTTTAAGTAACAGTAGTTAAACTCGTACACTACTCGATTTAAATTCAAAACAGAATCTAACCGCAGAGCTTTAATAAAAAATTGAATGTAGAGGAAATGCGACTTAAATTTATGAGGGGATATATAAAAACAATTTCATTTCACCACTAGGGCGTCAAATTGTTTTTCTTGATGAAACATGGATTTATTCAAAAGGCAACCCAGAAAAATTTTGGCGAGATGAAAGCACTCAAAGTGTAAGGAAACCGGAACGGTATGATGGAAAAATATTTATTGTTCTACATACAGGAACAAAATATGGTTTTATCAATTATGCTTCATTGATGGTAAAATCCTTTGTATGGCACCACCACTGCTTGACGTTCACTCCAAAATGGAGTTTGTTAAAAGACTTACCGGAAGAGAGGAGTGAGAGGAGTAGTATGAAACTTAGCTAGCAATATGTTAAAGTCTGTATACTATTGGCGCGGAGTAATAAATCATAATTGCTTGAAATAATTCTTTATTTTCTTGTGAAAGCGGTACTTCTACGGTTAAGTAAAAACCAATAAATTCTAACCAAAATACGATCATTGTGCCGCTCTTGCAGCATATCGACCCATCTAGGGTCTGAGAACAATAGTTTAATCTGTGTAAACACGTTGCCATCAGCCCAGGTACTGACGAAACAAGAATCATAGCCGTAGAATAGCCGTAGATGTGGGTATTATACCAAGATACAAAAATAATGGTATATAATACGTAAGAAGTAAAATTTGTAATGTGATCTACTATACAAATAAAATAAATAACATATAAAGGTAGATTTTACTATTATAATATATTTACCTACTAAAAATATGATTTTCCAAACGTATCAGGTACCTACGCCACTGAAAACGGGAGATTCGATAATTCTGACAGGTTTATTACTCCGCGCCAATAGTATACTGAGTATAAGTTGTGATAAAGGATGTGTTTGTATCCAAAAAGTTTACATGTTACTTGTATATAGTTGTAATTAGTGAAAATAAACAATCATGCAAAGTTTTTAATAAATTATTTTAACTGCACTAAACCCTAAATGAAAAGGACAGTAACAATTGGTATTTGCTTCTAAATCACAAAATAAGGATTACCATGGTGAATTAAATGCAGAATTATTTAAGAAATGGCTTGTTGATCGTTTACTGTGCAATTTACAAAAACAATCATTGATAATAATAGATAATTCTCCAAATCATTCGACACTAATTGACCTACCGCTATGGAATCTTACACTCCGCAACACTACAAGTTGTAATAAACATGTTTTCTAAATAATTTTCTTAGAAAATGAATTGTGTGTTGTCATTAGTTGTACTTGTTTGTAAATATTTATTTTGAATTTAGGTGCATTGAAGTCAATTGTACTACGTAGCATCCATATATGAAAACGACCGTAGGTGCGATAATTTTACTGCAATGTGAATGATTTGTAAAGTAAACTATAATAATAATAAATAAAAAGTTTTTATACCATATTTTATCTCTTAAATCGCTTTTAGTAAATAAACAAAATTTCTAACCTAGAAGTGACAGTTTGTATGTTTTGATAGTTAGACTGTGACTATTGCTGTGACATTTGTACGATAGAATGGTTATAGTTTCTGATTTGACTTGAGTTTTTAATATTAAATCATACGCATTTGCTTTATGACGTAGGGCTCATCTTTCCTGATTCAGATAGTACATGAAAGTATGTACTATATAGTTCACTTTAGCATTGTGGTTGACTTTCTTCAAAAATCTTTATTTAGTTTGTACATACAAAGTTTATCTGCCTCGCCCCTTATTAGAATTATTCAAACTTACACTCACGATTACCCTAATATTTGGCAACTTTTGCTAAGACTGTAAGCTATTTCGCGAAACAAGTCTTGCAACATGGAAACCTGGTATTATTTACCGGGAAACTTGTTGCGCGAGGATTCTTCGAAGTCGGTTTCTTAGTGCGAATCAAAGTGTTGCGCGTGTTTTGTTTCGCGCCGTGGAGTAGTACACTCAAGACAACATCATGAATCAAGAGGACTGCATTCGTCTAATCGCAGACTGATGGCTCACCTTGTTTCGCGAAACGTTTCGCCTCGTGGTGATAGTAACAGTAATTCTAGCGAAACAGTTGCGCGAGTAACTTTCGCGCAATGGAAACGCAGCTTAAGGAAACTTGATGAGAGTAATTTACTCATACTAACTGCATGTTTACAGCTGTCAACCCGATAAAAGGTGAAGTAAAACGTAGGGAAACTAAACCAAACAGTTTAATCTTTAAATGCAATGATATCCAAGGATTAACCATAGAAACGATTTTTTTAACCTAAGGTTAAATTAAGGTTATCAGATTAGTGAAACTGGCCATAAGTGATTTGTTATTAAATACATTAAGTCGATGAGTGAAGGTTTGACCTTAGACTACAAGTTAACACTTTATGATAAATCGATTCAGCGATAAACCCAAAGCTGAGTAATTTTTAAATTAATTATACCGCGTGTACAAAAATAGTGTTTATCGATCAGCAAGCGTCTATCTCTAGAATTTCGTTTGTAATATTTTAAGTGCCAAAAATGTACATTAAGAATACAATAAATTCCTTTTAGTACCGAATTACGCCTACAAATGTAATATCAACATCTAGAAACATATTTCATATTGTAGTTCTCTCTATCTGTAACTTACACGACGAAAAAGGGACATTACAAAGAATATGTTTAAAGACATCAAAATCGTAAAAACGATAACAAATGAATTTGAATAACACTAAAAAACACATTGTTTCTGAGGTACAGTAATAGGGGCTTTAATTGTTTCGAATGTTTATTATAATTCAATTAATTTCAGTCTTCTTTAACTTGCAATAAGTTAAGAATTTTGAACAGTTAATAAATGTGCAACTGACAATCACTTTGTAGCATTTGTTACTGATATTGGTAAGTTATTAAATTTCAAATTTTACTGCAAGATGTTACTGAGTATGCCATTTTATTTATCACATCGGCAATAAATATTATTTAATGTTGTTGCAATACGTGAGAGTTGTGGCGCTGAGACAGGTATGCCGTATTTGGAAATACAAGTCTGTGAAGAAGATTCTGGGCCGTTGCTGCCTACGCTTCCTCAAGGCAATGGGAAACACGGAACTACAGTAATATATTAATTCCGTATTTAGGACGTGCCAGCCAATTAGCATTTCGGTAACACCATAAAAGCCTATCTCAAATTGTCAAACTGCTATAAACAAGCAGAAAATAAGACAATTAATTGAAATTATCATTAGTCATCGGTTTTTAAATTAAAAAAAGACGTTCAAGATAAGTATGATTCTTTTTTAAATACTTGATCGGACAGAAGGTTAGTGTGGGAATCAAATTGAAAATAATACAATTAAATTTTTGTTTTAATATCAGTAGTTGCTGCTGGGGAATCCCTTCAAAAATGTAACATAAATTAACATAACGAAAACTAAATTCAGAATGTGCAAATAATTTACAAAATCGATGCATTAGAATGCTATAAAAGTCAATATATTGTAGCCATACACTGGTATATAGGGTGTTGCTAGATTCGACCGACAACGCTTTTACCACAGAGAGTTCTCGTAATTGGTGAATTTTGATATAGGAACATGAACCCTTAAACGGCTTAGTTGCTAAGATACAAGATGTTGAAAGTTTAACATAAAAATAAAAAATTTGCAATAATTTGGAATATGCTCCAGTGGCGTAAAAAATAGGAGGGTAAAAGTTGTCACTAACTCACTGGTTAAATTATTGAAAAGTTAGTTCAAAATATGACTTTCTTGAAGAGCATAGTGGTCACCAAATTTGAAAAAAATGTTTAAAGGAATTTTTGATTTATTGCAAATGTTTAATTTTAATTTTAAACTTTCAACACCCTGTATCTCGGCAACTAAGCCGTTTAATGGTTCATGTTCTTATATTAAAATTCGCGAGTTTACGAGACCTCTCTCTGGTAGAGCGTTGTCGGTCGAATATAGCAACACCCTGTGTAATGTATATTCATTAGTCTCGAAGGGGTAAAAAGAGAACAGGGGAGGCTATGAAAATTTTGTATAACAATTTTCAGTTCCTTACGTGTTAATTTAGTTTTTCTAAACTAAAAATTCTAATTTCTTCTTATTCTTATCTTACATACTATACAGGGTGGTCTGCGTAGAGCCGGCATTTAAAGTTTTTTTAACTTGCAGACAAACCAGAAACTTGAAATTCGGTACGCGGTCATAATCGATAATTTCCGTTCTAACGAAAATATATTCAGACCTTGAGTTATACAGAGTCTGCCAATAAGCAGTTATTCACACTGCAAATCCGATAGATCTAGTTTTGACATACAGGGTGGTCCAAAAATAGGTCGCAAACTATACTACGCTACTAAGTATAAAATTTATGAAAATGTTTCTTATAAACTCTTGTTAGTTTGGGCTTACTTATGTAGGTACATCCCTGTAAAGTTTCAATTTAATTGATTTTTTCATATTATCTCAGAAATGAGTTTAAGAAAAATTTTATATGGTAAAATAGGTCTACGGTACACAATTTTGTGATATTTTCAAAAAAAAAATTAAACAATGGCGTTGATACCGGGGTAGCTGTGAGGTTTTTATTTTAAAAAATGTAAATCTTAGAAATTTCTATCACCGTGTACGAATTTTGGAATATTCACTTTGTTACAGACAAAAGTGTACTTTCAATTTTTTCATCGGTCTAATATTTTTCGAGAAAAATCTTTTTTTTAAGTTAAGAATTTGAATCCGACATGTTGCCTCTCATTATGCTCGTTATTTTTTGCTGTTGAAAACTTTAAACTGTCATTTGGTAATACAAAAATTTAACAAACGCAAAAAAAATAAACTATCAAAATGTCTATTACAATTTTAATTAAAGCCTTGGTCCTATTTCTGTAATTATAAGGAGTACATACTAGCAGTTCACCATCGGTAAACATGTACTATAAGTACCCTTAAGACAGCTTTTTAATTTTAAATGTTTACAGACAAAACTTGGGGTGTTGTCACTGTAGTATTACTTTTTTTTCAAAATGCTTACTTTTTGTTTTTTTTATGTTTGAATTTGTAAATTTTATAGCATATTTAACACCACAATTTTAATAGAAATAAATACAAAATCAAAATTCTACTACAACCACGACAAAGTCCCTTCTTATATCTTCCAATTTCAATCAAAACATTGCTGATAACTTGAAAATTTGAGTCAATTTTATTGGTACTTCGAGACCATTCGGCCCATTAAAGTGCATGATTTAGCGGGAGCGCACTGCTAGTACGTATTCCTCTTATGTTTCTTGGAGCGCACTGCTAGTACGTATTCCTCTTATGTTTCTTAAAATATTCTTTACGTATAGTGCAAAACGGTGCGAAAATTACGTCCTTAAAGTTAGCAGACCAGTTGAGGCAGATCAATAATTTTGTACATTAGAAATTAAATAGCCATTAACTGCTAATTAAGTACCTCAATTACGATTTAATTGCTACAGTAGTTCTGGAGATATTCAATGATCTGCTACCTTAAAAAAAAGTTAGTTAGTTTTAGAGTTTCATTAAAATGCCGAAATTGGTCAAAAAATTAAGTGCTATTTAAGTGCTTCATGTTCACTATCTTAGAAGCTCGCAAAAAATTTTTTTCTAAATAACTCATTGATCTGCTATATTTGGCAGACCAAATGTTAAAAACCACCTTGGACAATTAAATTCGAACTTTAACACATCTATAGTTTTAAGTGCTATTTAAGTGCTTGATGTTCACTACTTTAGAAGCATTCAAAAAACCTTTTTTTTCTAAATAACCCATTGATCTGCTATCTTTGGTAGACCAAGTGTTAGTAACCACCTTGGACAATTAAAATCGAACTTTAACACATCTATAGATTTAAGTGCTTTATGTTCACTACTTTAGAAGCATTCAAAAAACTTTTTTTTTCTAAATAACCCATTGATCTGCTATCTTTGGTAGACCAAGTGTTAGTAACCACCTTGGACAATTAAAATCGAACTTTAACACATCTATAGATTTAAGTGCTATTTAAGTGCTTTTTGTTCACTACCTTAGAAGCATTCAAAAAACCTTTTTTTTTCTAAATAACTAATTGATCTGCTGTCTTTGGCAGACCAAATGTTAGAAACCACCTTGGACAACTAAAATCGAAATTTAACACATCTATTGAGTGCTGCAATAAAAACAAAATCATCCACGGAGGGTTCAGAAGTAGTTTGCTTGGATGCTGCTGCTGCGTAAGGTTCAAATCAAGCTGATATGACGGCGTTGACGGTAGCCAGCTATAGTTGAAGTTCAAGTAGTAAAGCATCTAATGCTCATGACGCAACAAAAGCAAAAAAAAAGAAAGTATGATGAATCATACATTAACTTTGGATTTGTTGATTCCAACGGCTCCCCTCTGTGTACTTTATGCAGCAAACTCTTTCCTAATAGTTCGATAGTACCTGCTAAGATGCGCCGACATTTAGACACTATACATCCCGACTTCAAAGATAAGAGTAAAGAATTTTTTGTTCGAAAAAAGAACAATTATTACAATGCCAACAATGCATAAAGTACGCTACTCAGACTGTGAATGAGAAGGCCACGGAGGCATCGTATTTGGTTAGTTACCGAATTGCTCAAGCAGGAAAAGTGCACACTATTGCTGAAACGTTAATAAAACCATGTGTGATAGACATAACACGATGTATGCTTGAAGAAAAATCTGCAAAGCATCTTTCTACAGTGCCGCTTTCAAATGATACAAGTTCGCGCCGGATTGAGGATCTCGCAGGATACATTAAACAAGAACTTATTGCACGGCTTCAAAGTACCAAATTCGTCTTGCAAATGGTCCACTGATGTTGCAGGACTGGCCATCTTGCTAGTAATTGTTCGTTATCCATATAAACATTCTTTTGAAGAAAACTTGCTTATGTGCTCATCGCTGCCTCCTAACACTACCGGGGAAGAAATCTTTAACAAGTTTAATACGTTTTTTGAAGAAAACCAACTGGATTGGAATTATTGTATCGATATTTGTACTGATGGCGCCAAGGCAATGACAGGTAGAACAGCAGGAGCAGTATCACGAATTAAACTGAAAGCGCCAAATTGTAGTTCTAGCCACTGTATCCTGCATAGACAATCACTCGCGGTTAAGAAAATGCCACCAAATCTAAAGTTAGTTCTTGATGAGACGGTAAAAATAATTAATTTTGTCACGTCCACTGCAATCACGATTGTTCTCAATATTATGTGAAGAATATGGTAGTAACCATAAAACATTACTCCTTCATACAGAAGTTAGATGGTTGTCACTGGGTCAAGTTTTAACAAGGCTATATGGATTAAGGTCCGAACTAGACGTATTTCTGACAGATAGTCCGTTTAATTTGAAGTATCAGTTTTCCGATATAAGCTGGACGTTTAGATTAGCATTCTTAGCTGACCTATTTGGAAAACTACACGAACTTAACCTATCACTGCAAAGTAACTAGGTAACAGTTTTTAATGCAAATGCCAGAATGACCGCCTTCAAAAGAAAAATAGGTTTTTGGATAACTTGTTTTCGTAGAAAGGAAATGGATAGCTTTTTATTGCTAAGTTAGTTCCTTAGTAATCTTAGCCGCAGTGATGCAGAAGAGTTGGTTGAAATATTTGATGAGTTGGTGCAATATCTGAATGATCTTCAAGGGACTTTTGAGAGCTATTTTCCAGAAGAAAATATCAGAAAACTGAAAATAAACTAATGGGTTGAAAGTCCGTTCTCATCCGAATTGCAGAAGCCTGAAAATATGGAAAATCATATCTACGAGTCATTTTTAGAAATGACGTCGGAGACAAGTTTGGAATCATTGTATAAAATGTTTTTTGGTGCAGAGTTCGCGATTAATATCCACAACTTGCCACAGAGGCTTTAAATATTCTTCTACCGTTCCCTACAACGTATTTGTGTGAAGCAGGTATCTACTTAGTCTTTGTTATTTTTCCCAAAAAGATTATAAAGCGACGTAATATTTTTTTATGTTGCTGTATGGAGACGTTGGCGGAATAAAAAACCGGGAAAAAAGGCCGCGGAAAAAAAAGCCGGCGTAAAAAAAGCCGCGGAAAAAAGCCGATGGAAAGAAAAGCCGCGGAAAAAAGCTGACGGAAAAATAGTTTCTTAAGATTATCATTATGAAGATTATAGTATGACCTCCAGATTGTACAACAATAAGGAATTCTACGATGTATTAATTAATGATGGTGGTGACGTAATCGATATTTTATAAACTCAATGCGTTGATCGGTACTTTGTGTCAAAAGATTTTTGTTTTATTCACATTTGTAATTGACTTTTCGTCATAAAAAATAAAATATTCTACTTTAGCACTTATACCATAACAACTATTATACACTTTAGTTTAGAATGTAAATAACTTAATTTTTAAAGTGCATTTCCAAATCCAAATTTAGAAATGTATTTTATAACTTACAAGTAGTTTTAAAATGCATTTGCAATTCGCCTTAAAACTAATTCTCATATAGTTGCTAAGAAAAAATTCTGTCGTCTATTGTAATGAAATTGTATTTACAATCACTAATCTTTTAAAGATACTTCTTACTCTTAAAACTAATCCTCTTCCAGTGAAGACAAAGAGAGTCCTTAAGAGCACAAATCCTTATTCTATGAAAAGTGTATTGCGTCAGATTAAAAAATATGACTAGAATGACTAGCTTTTTACACACCAGCTTTTGACACACCAGCTTTTATATCACGGGTTTTTTCGGCAGCTTTTTTTATATCCGAAGGCTATTTTTCCGCGGCTTTTTTTCCGAGGCTTTTTTTCCGTCGGCTTTTTTTCCGGGAGCTTTTTTTCCGCGGCTTTTTATACCTCGGCTTTTTTTCCTAGATTCGTATGGAGGAAAAATGTCACACAACCATAACTTAAGCATACGTCAATATAATTCTCACTTACGTAGCTCATACAATGTGGTTTAGCACGCCATATGCAAATATCTTTGGTTTATAGTATTTTTTTTTACAATAAAAAACATCATCCTGAATATTCTTGCACAAAGATAAAGCTTAAAGATTGATTGAAAGAAGGTGTGTATAAGTTTGAGTGTAGTAAAAAGTAGTTGTGACACATGTTGTTGTTGTTGTTACTATTTCTTCTATTTTGCCGGTAGTTACTATAAATCTTCTTACCCTCAAACGCCAAAAATTGGATCTGCTAATTTCCATTTTTAGGTTAGATTCCCAGCTTCGACTTTGCTACCGTAATTTTATTATAGAAACGACAACTGGTTGTGCTTCAACGGAAGATATTACCACACGCTATTAAAGATCGGTAACGTATCAGAAAGTAGTCATTGGTTATTATAATTTATTATTATATTTATTATTCAATTTCTAAATCTTCTATAACGTCTTGCACGCAATATTGTTTAATTTAGACATCAAAATTAGTTACTGTTCAAATATCTATTTATTTAACCTTTAATGTCAATTTTGTAGTTGCGTGTTATTCTTGACGGATTTTCTAATAGTTATCTTGCATTCAATTAATTTATAAGATAATATTCAAATACTAAATTATGGTAATTTAGATACATATTTTACTTCGTTTTATTCTTCGAACGCACTATAAATTATTGCAGTTAGAAATTTTTATTATACCGGTTAATTGTTAAATATTAATATATTTCTAAATTTTCTAGTATCAATAATACGAAATAAGGTCGTTTTAATTTCAAAGTTTCTCTTTTAAAATATTTGTAAGTCAAATGTAAGGAAGTAATTGTTGAGGTGGTTTTCCACGTGAAAATTAATTTGTGTATAATTTTCTCCCTCGAAGAAACATTAAAGCAAAATGTAATTAGATGTGGTTGGGACCAAAGTTACATTAAACTTATTAAATACAATATACCGTACTAATTATATAGGGTAATGCAACGCACGACAGGTACAGTCTGAAAGCTTAGACAAGATACGAAATTACTACATTCCCGGTACGTGCACTAAACATAATTTACTATAGGGGTAATAAATTACGAAGAGCACTTTATGTGCAATATTGACGCTAAGTCGATGGGATTTTTATGCTCTTCGCGTTAGTTATATGAAGACTAAAAAACAAACAGCAACTTGCAAAGGTTGCATTTTCATTTCACTTGCCGAAGGCTTCCCACTGCGTTAAAAATGTAAATCAAGGCTGCCCCATGCTACGCCCCGGAATAGTTTTGAAATTTTATTTTATTTACAAAGCAATTTCGGCGGCGCGGCACTTTTGTTGCATTAAATAGTCATTTTAAAATATTATAAATATTCATTGTTAAAAATATGGAAACTATTATGCATCTTGTCCACATTTATCATAATATTTATTTCAAAATTAATTAATTATACGCCGCTGTCGACACATGTTGACTTCTCGCAATTATAAATATTAATAAATATTCAATGTAGAGTTTCTACGCGCTTAAGCGCTGAACAGCAATATAATTACTCCATGAGGGAATATTTACATTAATATACATTTTATTTTTCACGTCTAACAAATCTGCTAGAATTGTCACTTTTACCTACCTGTGCTCAAGAATTTTGTGTGTGGTCGAAATTATGGTGGTTACCTGCGCCCCAGTGGTTATTTGCTTTATGTTTGTTTATAAACTATTCAAAGAAGCTCCGTTTTTTTTAATATTTCGCGCGCCGGTATGTTTTTTTAATGTATATAATCAAAGATCAAAATTGTTTAACCGTGTCACATAACAATAATAATTATATGAATAGCACATGTGGGATTAAATACGTAATGCTAATAAAAACCAACCTACCGTAAAATATTCATTTACTTGTATTATTAATGACTAAATGGTGATGGTATCAAAAATAAATTTCAATGTCAAAGTTAACCTTTAATTAATGCCTTACGTTATTTCGAATGTAATGAGATATGTTTGTCAGTATGAACAACAACCGAATTAAAAATATCAAGCAACTGAAACGAAAAAATATTTGAAAAGTATCGGCGGACATTCCAGCACAGCAGGGTGATGGAGCGCGACTCACAAGTTCTGCTGAAATTTGTTGGGTCTCTAAGACGCAGCGGGTGTTCAAACGCCATCTATTCTTTCTTCATGCCGTTTTGAAAAGACAAGAAGGTAGACAGTGTTGTTCCGCTATAGAGGGGTGCAATAACTTCTTCAGCTGTCTACTCACCTGACCGCCACAACCCGGACCTAGCCGGATGTATCTTCTCGTAAATCTACCCTTTACTAGTACTTATTTAAGATAAAACTACACTTATAAAAGAATCGTCCCTATTTGATTTATTACAATATTTCATGTGTTTATAGGCGTGCATTGAATTCAGAATAGGTATGTCTGGTAACAAGTACTCTGTTCCGGAAGTTTTTGTAAACATTAATCCATCTGTTGAATAACTACTCTCACGATAGAACCATTTTAGGTCATATAAAAAATTAATAATATCACCAAATACCTTAATTAAAGTTAATCATTTGCAGAACGTTTAAATGTCCGTAAGTCATTAAATCAAAAAAATGACTTTAATAACTTAGGTGTGAACATACCGTGGGTGAACAAAAAATTAATAAATACACATCATTTAAATCAGTAAAAGATTCTAATTCCTTAATCAACCACTAGTACGCTACGCTATAGGTTATGTAATAAACACATCATTCAGTTTTGGGGTTAAAAACGTCATATTTATAAGGCAATTCAATGCGCTGTCAGATAGCTGTCAAAGATCTTTAAAAATGGCTACTGTAGGGCAAACTACGTATAATTAGATGGATTTTATCATTGAGTTATAGGATTTTAGTATAGTTTTAATTGGTTTGTAATGTACCGTAAAGCCAGCATTTGGTCGTGTAGTGAACTGTGGCAGTAGAGGAAATCGTGACAGTGTTGAGTTTTTTTAGAATCCCTGTTATTTGTAATTTTAAACATAAATTGAGTTAAAATACTCTTTCACAGAACTTAATTAGAACAACCACTAAAAGTACAAAAAATCTACATAAATTACACACATTCGAATGAAAACAAAGGTTTGTTTGCCCCACAGACGCCATTTTGGCAAAAGCGTTGAAATGCCTTATTAATTGTTATTTTTTTTTACAAAAGCTGGAGTATAAGTCAGAAAATCAATGCTAGTTTCACACTCTTTACACGATAAAATTGAATTTGCAACATCTTTATACTTTCAAAATAAATCAAAGAATAAACCTAAACAAATCGAGTGCTGAAAATCGTCCAAGAACCATTAAAAATTAACAATAAGATGCTGACAAACATTTAAAGTAATGTCAGATTTATTTGAAGTTCCACTTTCAGTTTTTACCTATAGTGTTGTTTCCAATAAAAAATTTCGTCTGATGTAGACCCAACTCGCAGATTCAGCAGCTAGAGATTAATAAGGATCAGTAAATAAAAGATTAAGCTCCTTAATGGTAAATGTTTATCTCTTACTTATATCTTTCGAATTAATTAACGGCAATAATAAAAAAAGATATTATTGAGAAAGAAACTTTTATACAGCTATTTTCTTCCCACTTAGCTTTATTTAGAAATTAAATACTGAAACAAAAAAAGTAGCTGCTTGTCAAACACGAAACATTTACTATTCGTAGATTTTCGGAGAAGTATATCTTTAAAAGTGCTTGGTTTATGAACATTCATGTACAGAAGTCACGAACATTCATGAAACGAATCACATCTAATGGTTACAATAGGAATACGGACATATTTAAACAAAAAATCAGTTGATCACTACATCATTCCAACAATACAAATGTTGACAACTAATTGAAGTTGCTATAGATATTTGCATTTATTTATTTATTTATTTAAATACAGCCGCACCACAGCAAAAACCAATTATGGGCGGGACAACGAGTCGAATAATATAAATGTAAAAGTAATTAGACGTTGGTAGTATAAATAGTATGATACAGATATAATACAAAACAAATAAAAGTAGTAACGTTAAACGAGGTAGATAAGGTAAATCGATCAACCAACTAGGGAGTCGCTACTGAATGATTTTATCTAGGTTATAGACGTATGAAAAATATCAAATTTACGTAGAGCATTGCTGCTGCATACAGAGAAAATAGGAGACTCCAGCACACGCGTACGAGTAGAAGCTGGTAGGAAAACGAGACCCAGGTCGAGGAACGGAAAAGATAATTTTTCCAACAATTCAGGACAATAGACAAAGTTGTGAATAAGTTTGTATAGAAAGAAAAGAGAAGAGGTAGGACGACGACTACTTAAATCAGAAAGGTTGAAACTTGCCAAAAGATCAGATTGCGGAAAACCTCTAGGAGGGTAAATCCCATCAACGTAATAAACTAGAAATTTTAAGAATTTGCCATGAATGTTCTCCAGAGCGTGAATATGAACCTGATACGTAGGATTCCAAACTACCAAGGCATACTCCAGCCGAGTTTGAATGAGGGTTCTGTACAGCAAGAGAGGTAAGTCGTTAAAAAATCTCTAGAGTTTCTGATAATAAAACCAAGAGTTTTATGTGAAGATGAAACAATAGATCGAATGTGCCAAATCAAAGGACAGAGACGATTCAAAAGTGACACCCAGATGTTTAAAAGCGCTAGAGCGAGTAATGGAAACGTCGGAAAAAGAATAGTTAAAAAGAATTGGGTACTTCGCTCTAGTATAAGAAACGTTTAGATCTAAGTGGTTAGACCGGCACCACTCATCAAAAAGATCAAGCTTTCTCTGAAGCACAAGAGCATCAGACATATCACGTATTACCTGAAATATTTTCATGTCATCCGCATACAGTAAGCAATGATAATCAACAATAGGTCGACGTCATTGATAAGATATTGAATAATAGGGGGCGTCGACCTGGAAACCAGAATCCAAGGATTCAGCTACAAACTGGTGCATGTCAGTTAAATTGGTAATTGTAGAAAGCCCTCTAATAAAGCCGTGTTGACATCTGTGAAGCTTTTGGGAGATTCTAGAAGCGATGTCGTTATACAGGGACCGGCAAAGAGTTTGCATCAAATGGGAAAAATTTTTGTAATTGAGAACCCGAAAATTTGTTTGGCAAATGAATTCAGCATATTGAATGAACAAAAAAGCATTTTGACGAATGTCATGTGACCAGTGGCATGGCGGCAAATTTAAAAAATATCCCTTAAATATGTAAAAAGTGAGGTTAGATGACAAGATATTGAAAAATGCCTAAGAGAAAAGTTGTTCAGATTATACGTCTATGTGCAAATTCAAAAGAAAATAACGACTTTTCAAAAATATCAGTTTTCCGGCATTTTTCCGGAAATATTGAGAAAACAAAATTTTTGCGTTTGATTTGCATAAACACAATAAAACCAACAAATAAACTTCACAATCCAGTAATTTTTATTTATTAATCTACCAATGGACGGTAAAGAACAAAAAACATTGTTTTTTTAGGACGGACTTTGTTGCAATGACCTACTGAAAACAAAAGGTTGAAATTACAAATTTAGAACTATTTGAAAATAGTCCTAAAATGATCGATTTTTCAATTATTAACCGAATTTAAACAATTTTTACAATATTGCCTGGATAATAAGCTCATACAAAAACATACAATTTCCGGAAAAAATGCCGGAAAACTGATATTTTTGAAAAGTCGTTATTTTCTTTTGAAAATTTGCACATAGATGTATAATCTAATTCTAAACTTGTCATCTAAACTCACTTTTTACATATTTAAGGGGTATTTTTTAAATTTGCCGCCATGACAGTGGTCACATGACATTTGTCAAAATGCTTTTTTTTGTCATTCAATATGCTGAATTCATTTGCCAAAAGAAATTTTCGAATATCTCAATTACAAAATGTTTCCCATTTGATGCAAACTCTTTGCCGGTCACTGTATAAGCAAAATTCGAAAAGTTTTGAGAAGTTACAGAGAAGCGCGATGGGACGATAGTTAAGAACATCGGATCTGTCGCCTTTTTTATGAACTGGAACAATTCGAGCAGATTTCCAATCAACAGGAATGCGTTTCTGTAGAAGGATCAAATGGAATATGTGAAGTAACAGCGACGACAGCACAGAAATGCAGTCTCGCAAGAAGAAAGCAGGAATCAGATCAGTGCCTGCGGTAAGTGTGGGCTTAATCTTTTTTATAGCGAAAAGCAAATTAGACTAGACGAAATATTTAGGCAGAGAGATCACGCCAACAACTTGATGTTGAGGAACAAAAGAGTGCTGGGCATGTACGTCGCTAAAGCAGCTACTAAAATAAGAAGCAAAAATGTTGACAACATCATCTTGGCCGTCACTGTGAACATCAAGATAAGTCATATTAGAAGATATACCGGAGGAATTACGGACTAGATTGATGTAAGACCAGAAATGATTAGGGTTAGACCTAATGTCGGTCTCAATACGTCTCAAGAAGCATTTATGAGAAGTCCGAATATCAGTCTTTATCTTGCTGCGTAGCAGTCTAAACCGATGAAGAGAAGTAGGGTCATTAGATGATTTATGATTCCGCCAGAGAGAGTACTTCAGCTTGATATCAGAGATGATAACATTAGAAAACCAGGGTGGATATTTTGTTCTGGACTTTGGAGAGGACTTAGGGATGAATGCATTGAATGAGTCATAGATAACAGAATATAGTCTGTCAAGATCGGGGTCCATGATAGGAAAGAAAGATGTTCATATAAGGAGGTGTAGTTACCTTTTCTAAAGTTGTAGGACAAGTGAAGATTACTTCAACAAATTTGTGGAAATTGCCAGGTAAGCTGCGGGAAAATCTTATGAGGAGGGTAGGATGATGGAGGTCCTCGTCAACTATTGGGTCGCAGTTACTGTCAACCAGAGATGGTTTGGAGAACAATAGAAGAGAATATTGTGGGAATTGCGGACAAAGTTGAACTGCTCAAGAGACAG
Source organism: Abscondita cerata (assembly GCA_030710515.1). NCBI lineage: Eukaryota > Metazoa > Arthropoda > Insecta > Coleoptera > Lampyridae > Abscondita > Abscondita cerata. The sequence goes on from JALBCR010004218.1 coordinate 83,957, forward strand.
TAGGTTGCAAAAATTATTTAATTTTTGAACACGTTCGAAGGTACAGCCAGAAAGGGATGAGGCATATACACGAATGTTTTTGGAACTGGAAAAGATGATAATAAAATCCTTCGGGGAAAACAAAAAATATTCACCTTAAAAAATTTATTAAATATCAGAGAGTAAGCGAGAGTAACAGCTACAAGTATTTTTTGACGACCAATGTAGATATTCACAATTCTGAAATCAAATTTAATTACTTTCTACAAATAGAAAATTTTTCTCACATTGGTGCAATGGTAATCGCGGTGCATATATCGTCGTGCAAGTAATGATGATTTGTATCTAAAATATGTATTCCAAACCTTTGATCCTGGAGGAAGTATAGTCTGTTGCACGGTAAGAATCGTCATTCCTCACGGTCGCCTCCGGTTCGTGATCGGGAGCTTTACTCGCATAATTTTCATTCCAACCTTGTTACAGAATATACTATTCAGTAATTCAATGGCTCTACGGTTACAGGTATTTTGAATTTCTTTTGAATGCTTAATTACTGAAATTTTCCGGAACTATAATTTGCAAGATATAGTGTGGAGCGACATAAACATTTTTCTCCAAAAATAAAAGCGCATAAGGAGTGCGTCGCAATTTAGAAAGTTTTTATTGAAAAAGTGACAAAAAAACGATACGATAAATAACGCAAAACCCTTAAGACGGGTCAAGGTACCTGGAAAAAAAGGTTTTAGAAAAAAACAGGCAAATAAAAGTTATAAATAATAAAATTTCCAACTTTCCTTTAATAACTTTTTGTATAATTAATAGTCTTGGAGATACTATTAAAACAATTAGAGTTAGGTTATAGTTTAAAGAAACATTATGTATAATAAAATTACAATAGTATATGGTAAAACCAGTGTTACAATGACGAGTATTGTAATGCGAGTAAGTTTGCAATAGACGAGCATTTCAAATAGTCATTGTAACACATGTTTTTCATACTACTTTCTCTATTTCGCTTTAATGCGCTTTTATTTACTGATAAAAATTGTAACATGTAGCAGCGATTTTTGTATATACATATTTAGGTTGGTAACACTTGCCTACTATGTAATTTGAAATTTAAAATTTTGACATTAGATTTTTCTGTGACATTAGTTAATTGTTGTTCAAAGATTATTGTTAATTAGGTAGGTACGCAACAAAAGTTCTTTATTCTTATTATGTAAGGATAAAATTAATTTCGCCTTTTCTTGAAACTTTATCCTTGTTCGCAAGAATGCATTCTATTCACAATTTGACGAATTTTCCTGCACTCCTCCCGAGTTACGTGAAATTGCCAATAACGCAATTCAAAAATTGTTACCGACTAAATCTAAACCTAAATACGAACAAGAATATCAAAATTTTTGTACTTGGTGTAAAGAAAATAACGTGACCAATATCATGTGCTCTCTGCTCAGAACGTACCTCCTATTTCTATTTCTGCAAGTGATGGTGCTGTCGTAACAATTAAAGTATATAACAATTGCACTATAAACCATGAGTAGGTTATTGTAAACTATTTATGTTATTTTTTATTGTTCATTATGTTATTTTAGAGGTCAAGTTCAAATTGGTTATTCACCTTTTATGTTTGATTTATTTTATGTGTAAAACTATTATAGATTTACGTAATTACAAAAAATTACCTGAATACCGTAATTTGTATTAATCCGAATGTATAATCGAATGCAAAGAGTATAAAGCATGACACGCATTGAGGTTAGATGTTACAATTGTTGTTCTGAAACCAGAACTAGTACTTATTACCAACGTTGCACATAAAAATTACTACTTTCGGTTGCACAAAAAATTACTTTGTGATACTGTTTTTTGACAAAACAGTTTCACAAAATATTCATTGTATATGCGAAATCGAGAAACAAGTTTTATTTGAAAAAAAATGTGTAAAATTTGACTCAACAGATTGTGCCTAAAATCTGATCATATCCGCGCTATTATAAATAACACCAACATATGAGTGTTAAACAGAAACATCTTCCGGATTGGACCATGTCGAAAAGGTAATCATAGTTTCCAACGTTTCGCCACCTATCGTAAGGGGCTTCATCAAAACCAGAACCTTGAAACAAACAAAAAGAAGTTCAAGGTAGATAACGAAAAGTCAGGTAATCAACTTGTCAACCAAGCCAGATTCTAGACTGAAAGAAGTCTGAAGAAAAAGTTGTTTTCATTTTTACGACAAATGTTTGTACCGCTCATGAACGATCTAAAATTTGTATACATTTTACACACTTCTACCGGAAAAAATGTCCTATAATGAATCATTTTAGTGCAGATTTTATTTACTTTACTGCCGATTTTTATTCCTTTTAGCGTTTTTTTTATTCAATGCTTTTAGTGAAGATTTCGAAAAATGGACTTTGAAGGAGTTCTGAAAACAACCGATTTCAAATGATTTCTCTGAAATCAGGCTCTCTTCGGCCAATCCAGTGATTTGTCATCCAACCATCCGCTAACTGGTCGAATATAATGAGGAGATGCTCCATCTTGTTGGAAATAAAGTAAATCTCCATTTAAAAATTGATTTCCATCCACTCCTCTTTGATTTTCTAACTCTTGAGCAATTAACGGGTCGATAACATTTTTCAACAGTTCAAGATAACATTCACCAGTCAAGTTGGCGTCTATAAAAACAGGACCGATGATTGCATTTCCAAGAATTCCTGGTTAAACATTAATTTTTTAGGGATATTGAGTATGTTCTACTCGAAAAATGTGAGGATTCATATCGCTTCAATACCAACAATTTGTTTATATTATTATTCCCATTTACAAAAATGTACCTTCATTGCTAAAACAATATTTTGAATATTCATATCTCGCGTTCTAATTATCGCACAGTCATAAACTTGGTGTCTTTGGATTCGTTTTGAGTTATATTTTCAACAATGTCATATGACAAAAAACTGTGCGTTTAACGGAAAAAAAGTTATTCAAAGTGGACAGAACGACTTAAAAAAAAGTTTTCTTTCCTTTTCGACTTCTATCTTTTTTCCAGCCCACCTGACGCTATTTTGTGAGAAAACTTTATTAAAGATAAAGTAATTTCTAGCATTTACAAAAAAAAAATTATCCCGATACAACCTTTCCGGCCTGCCAATCGACGCGCAAAGTTGCTATGTTCCGAGCATCAAAATGTTCATTTTTTAAATAAAAATCCAATCCAACAAAATTTTTATTGAACACATAGATTTTAAACAATGTATAATTCATAACAATCGTTTATTTTTTTAAATAAACGGGGATAAGTCATATTACGACGAAATGCAGCGAGGAACGCGAGCGTTATTCAGCATATTTCGAAATCCCGCCCGGAACATAGCAACTTTGGGCGTCAATTGACGGGCGAGAAATGGTTCTTTCGTAAATGCTAGAAATTACTTTATCTTTAATAAAGTTCTCTCACAAAAAGCGTCAGGTGGACTGGAAAAAGATAGGAGCCGAAAAGGAAAAAAAACTGTTTTTTAAGTCATTCCGTCGACTTTGAAGAGCAATAACTATTTTTTTATTAAACGCACATATAACATTGTTGAAAATATAACTCAAAACGAATCCAAAGACACCCAGTTTATCACTGTGCAATAATTAGAACGCGAGATATGAAAATTCCAAAAAAAAACACTAAACCTAAGATGCCGGAGAAAGGGTTGGTTTTAGTGGTGCGCAAACTTAGGGCTAAACTCACCGAGGAAAACCGTTTCGAATGAAGCGTAAGAGAAAAAATGTATACAAAAATGGTGAGTCACACCTATAAAATTTTTTTTAATGCACTGGGTTGCATTACTGTGCAGAATCAGGAACGATTCGGTTTTAGTGTTTGGTGTACTTTATTGGGCAACCGTGTTCTGGCATATCATATTTATGATCAACTAAATGGTGAACGATATTTTATAATACTAAACGAACACATTTTTGAAATTATTTTGGACAGCTTACCATTAGATGATAGAAAATATATATTTTTTCAACATTCACAATACGAGAAATATTTCCGAATTACTATCTATTTATTTTAGAAATAATTGGATGGGGACTAATAGACTGATTCACCGGATTTGACACCGATAGATTTTTTTGGGCTTCATTAAAACCAATGTATATAAAAGAACATATTATAATATAAATAAAGTTAGACAAAATTTTATTGAAATTATTAATTCTGTTTCAAATATACATATTTGTAATGTCAAGAGAAATGTTATTAAGTGATGCAAATTATGTGCCCAAAGTAATCGACGTCAATTCGAAAACTATCTCTAAGTTGTTCAAAATTATTTTTATTTGTATCCCTAAATTTTAAATATTTGTTTGTTGTTACTTTGTAAATATTTTTGTTTTGTTTTTTCAGTGTTGCTAATGTTAAAATGTTTTTCTTGTTTTCGTATTAAATAGTTGTGTTCTAAGTGTTACTTTGTATACAATTTGAACTTTACTTTATTTTTATATGATCTCTTGCTGTTTTATTTGGGTATGTTAGAAGTCGATTATGATTTTTCATATTTTAATATTGGGTAACGACAAATGTCAAAAGTTTTTACACCACATAAGCCTGTCAGAAAACGACGAAAACTTCCAAACTAACGTTTTTGCTAAAAAGCAGTGAAAATTAGCATTTTTTTAACCTCAAAGCGAACTCCTGGTTCCATATAAAAAAATACAACTTTATACAATAACTAAAAATTTAAAGGTATATAAAATAACTGACTACTCCACTAAATTCTAATTAAAAAAGTGCCTGAAAAACGTCAAAATTATTTCATTTAATTTTTATAAATAGACGAAAAATAGCCAAAAAACGAAAACTAAAAAAATCCAGTCTATAACCAGAAAACAAAAGATGATAATCAAAATAAGAGATGGAGGATGGTGGTTCATTTTTTCATATCTATTATAGAATTTTGGCCACCCTATATATAGTGTAGGCAATTTAGATAAAATAACGACGAATAGAAGAAAAATTTATAAAGATTTGAAATTTTGGTTATGAACTCCCAGTAGGAATCCGAATACAGATTCAAAGAGCCCCTCCCCTCGCTCGGGGAGTTTCATCACCTTTTGCCCAAAAAACAACCCCCAAACGTGACCTCACGACGATTTTTTGCTTTTACACGTAAACCGTATCTCTGACGAGAAAAAGTTATAGGACTTTTTAGATTCTCCATTAAATTTTCCACCAAAATTGTTATATATTTTTTTGCGTATCTCTCACCCAACGATCATAAATGACTTTTGAAAATAAGCATAGTTATAAGCGCGAACGTAAAAATGGCCCTTGCGCCGTCTTTTGCGTCGATTATCTTGAAAAGTATTAGCGTGAGCAAAATGTATAGAAGGAAAATTGTAGAGCAGTTCTTTCTCTACAAGATCCATGTTAGATACAATATTTTTGATGATGTTCTGCACTTTGAGCTCGTTTCCACACCACCCTTGAGGTAGGGTTCTCAATGCGTTTTTTAAAGTAGTTTTCCCTGGAGGTGTATTCCACTAATGAAATATTTAATCAAATTCCTCTGAAAAATGGTCCTCCTCGATGGAATTTACACAACTTTGCCCATGACAATTAGAAAACATTATAGAGCAGCGCAAGCCAACCTTTATACAGCTACATCGCTTTCCACAGCCCTTTTTACAGCTGCAGAATGGAGGCTGGAGCTGGTGTTTGAGTCGTGACCACTGGCATTAAAATGTTGTTAGATTTTCTCCAACCTCATTCAGTTGCTCCCAAATTTCTTCCTTTCCACAAAATTTGATAAAAAAACCCGATATGAATGTTGTGTTATTGCAGCAGATGTAGGTGGTAGTTTGGACAAAATGACTGCGTTAATCGACTGACCAACTAGCTTATTAAATAAATTGAATCGGTAATGGTTTAAAGATGTTTCTTTTCGGAGTGCCTTATATAGAGCAAGCCCCAGCTCTTGCAATGTCATCTTTTGCTGATGAAAGATTATTGAATACGGCGACCACTACTTGTAAATTCTTTCTTATATTTATTAGGATTACGGTCTGTGATTTTCGTTTGCCAAAAAAGGCAGAAGTTGTGTCGCAGCCGCTAAACGCATGAGCAAATAAAATATTATCTTTGCAAACTTTTAAACTGTTGAGTTTTGTAAGCCTTGGGAACTATACACCCTTTCCTTATTATTTCCTTGGGTGTCTCTCAAAAAGCGTCTTGCGGACAAAGCGCGATAAGGAGTGTAAGCAAATCGATATCCTGCCCCATATTTTTCAAGTATGTTTACATGAAGTTTAACAATAGAAAATGCACTAGTACAAAAATTGTCTTATGACCACTAATACTTTCTCAAAAATATTTTAACTAACATGGATCTTGTAGAGAAAGAGCTGCTCTACAATTTTGCCTTACGCTAATACTAATACTTTTCAAGATAATCGACGCAACAGGCGGCGCAAGGCTCATTTTTGCGTTCGCGCTTAAAACTATGCTTATTTTCCAAGGTCATTTATGAGCGTTGGGTGGGAGACGCGAAAAAAAATTATAGGACAATTTAATGTTGAATCTAAAAAGTCCTATAATTGTTTCTCGTCAGAGTTACAGTTTACGCGCAAAACCTAAAAGAACATTGTGAAGTTACGTTTGGGGGTGGTTTTTTGTGCAAAAAGGGATGAAGCTTCCCCCGGAAGGGGGAAGGGAACTCTTCGTGTCGTATCATAACCAAAATTTCAAATCTTTATACATTTTTTTCTAAAAAGTCTAATTTGCCTACACTAATAGCAGTTTTATAAATTACCGTTATTAGTCGCTTTGCACATGCAAATTAATTCATTCTATACATAATTCGTTTGTTGATAGAAATATGTAAATTTTTACCTTCTTTATCCATAAGTCTATAACTTTCTCTGCTCCCAAATGACGCCAATAATATATCTTAATGAAAGTCTAAAATCAAAAAATATTTTCGCCGGCCCTGATGCTGGCATCTATAGAAACAGTAATATATACAAAAATAAATATTCATATTTATTATTCAAAAAAACTTTTAAATAATCTTGAAACGAATTTAAGTTTTATTATTTTTTTTCAATTAATTTGTTAATTATTTGATAGATTTAGTGCTACATTTGACAAGTAAACACTTATTCACTAATTATTAATTGTGAAATGAAAGCCAATTTCTTTAACTAAAGTTACTAACATGATCACAAATACCGAAATCATATTTATTGAAACTAAAGTGCTGTTGAAATGAAAGAAGCATAAATTATAAATTCCCTATCGCCTCCTTGTCAGAATAATTCAACGCTTTGTTTTACAGAAAATAACCTCCAGTCAAATACATCACCAACCATTGCTATTCTAACATTTTAATTAAAAGTCGGAAAAGAAAAACGCCGTAAACAAATAAAAATAAAGCAGATGTAATAATTATAGGTGTATACGAATTAGGATTGTGGACAATTAATATCCCACTAGTGGTTATTTCACAAGAAATGGCGATTTAAGCATAGATAAAAGTCCTCTAGACTTTAGTAAAGAAAATCAATTTAGTTGCTTTATTTTATATGGACAATTTTCTCTTAAAATTTTAAAGATACCAATTAGTACCTGGAAAAAATAAAATATAGTAAATTTTAAAAACAGAAGTAGTATTCGCCTTTCACACCGAATAAAACCAGTACATTTCTACCAATTATACAAAAGCAGTGATCTGTTAAAGTACTGCTGCAATTTAGTACAAAGAGATAGCAATCGGACACTTGGCAGTATCTGCACATGAACTTGTGCCTACCGACTGTGACATTACGACAACTTTATCTTCTCGTTATTCAACTGCTGGTGGTCAGTTGACAGCATCATTAAACAGTCTGGGAGTGGACTTGATCTATACCTTAAGTTGTTGACGAGATGAGATTTGATGGATATTCAAGGTAAAACATCTTTCACAGTCTGATTGTGCCACTATATCATACCCAAATCAGATTATGAAAAACAAGTCAGTAACGTGAATAAAAATTATCCTATAATGAAATCAGATGCATAAGATTAATCTTATAGTCTTAGAACCGGCGCTATAAAAGTCCTATGGACACATACAATTTTCTATAAATAGTATTACGACAGATTAGCGCCACCTTAAAAGTTTGCCCGTATCCTAAAATATGATTCCACTTCTGGTTATGATGGTACTTCACGTTATAAAATACGTCGGTAATATTTATACCAAACTAAAGGTTTCGATGTGCGAAATAAAAGTATGTAGCGCAAATCATTCGCTACTCTCTGATGATCTCCATTATCTCTTATCCTGGTGTCGCCCTCTTGTTTTTAAACTCAATTTAATCCAATCCCGTCTATTCCGATTTAAATAAAACTTTGTGATGTTGTTTGTAGATATTAATAGTAATGCATCAATTTAACCAACAAACAACCCCGTTGGTTCTTGACGAGGAACGATAACATTTTGAAAACGGTTTATTTTAACGGACAAATTTAAATTAGTAAATCATAGAGGAATAAATTTGCTGTTTTTCTATTTCCTATTTGTTGACCTCACAGGTAACAAGATGCAGGGTTGGGGAAAGAAAGGAAAATTTCTCAAAATTGTAAAAAAAAATTTTAAAGACTGGTTGTCTCCATGTATAAAATCTTAAATGGCATGATGGGTCGACAGGTGCCCCATATAAAAGCCCTTTCTCGATAAAATTGACCCTGACAAATTAACAGGGTGCCTCGGCAGCCTCCACCTCGAAAATCTCAATTTACAAGGTGGGTCAATTGGCACCTCATATGAAAGGTATTTTAATTCTCTATTCAACCAAATACTTTTATTCTGGAAAGGGCCCAAACACCTCCTTTTTTAGAAAACAATAGAATATGGAAAAAATGCTGAACTAGTTGGTAAGATCAATTGAAGTTTCAAATGGACCTCTCGTATTAATGATGTAGATGCTAACAGGGGCCAACTTCTCAGAATAAAATATATTTGTTGAATAGAAAATTACAATACCGTTACATGAGGTGTCGCCTTGTGAACTGAGATTTTCCAGATGGGAGATGCCGGTGCACCCTGTTCATTTGTCAGGGCAAATTTTATTGTTAATGAATATCCTTTGTAAACATGAATTGGCATTCTCGTCCACGTAGCAGTATTTTCGGACTATTTTTTTATTTACAAAAATAGGGCTCTCGGGGGCCCTTGGGGCTCACTGGCTGAAATAAAATGAATATAGCTGCAGAGAGAATTGAAAGGGCTTTCCGGTCGACCCAGTATACCATTTAAGAATTTTGACATGGGGGCTGCCAGGGTCACCCTGTTGATACTTCAGGGTCAACTTTGACTTCGGAAGATGTCCCCCTCCAAACAAAAATTGACCTGTGCGAGCGTTTTTTTTTAAAGTGTTTTTGAAGTTTTCAAAAAACGGTTCGTTCGTTTTCGGTGGACCACCCTGTATAATGTAATTGTGGTACACCTCCAATTTGTATACTTGCATCCCCATGATTTTTATTATTTATTATTAATTATTGTGCTTTGTCATTTACATGGATACACCCGTTATAAAATAACTAGATGAAACCCCCGTCCTATCGGACCTGACCAGGATGTTTAAAAAAAAGACCCCCCTGGTGGATCCCTCCATTCGCCCCCGTTCAATGATACACTTGGCTTTGGTCTAGCACCTATATGGGCCGAGTCTATAGAGAGACAAAGAAACAGACAATTTTTGAATCTTAGTATAAAACTTAGTATATAGACTAGAAATAACCACCGTCCTATCGGACGGGACCAGGGTATTTATAAAAAGCCCCCTGGGCACCTCCACCTCCCGGACCCCCCCCCGCCAGTCTCCTCCTATGCTCCATTCTAAGTTCAACCATATACTCGGCTTTGGCCTAGCACCTATATTGGCCGAGTCTGCATACCCTTGTTTAATTGAATGTTCTTGACAAATTTTTGTATATTAGAATGTACAAATGCACAAATATTAAGTATATAGAGTTATGATAATGTGAGGATCCTTAAATTTAAGAATAAGGGTCTGCAATGGTCATCAAATTTAGCATTAGTCATCGATCTGATTATTCGTTTTTGTAAGATAAACAATCTTAAAGATTCTGATGAGTTACCCCAAAATATTATACCGTGTGATACATGAGATTCTACTTATGCGTAATAAAATTGTTTAATTGATGATATACTAAAGACATTTTTCAGATTATTAATTGAAAAAAAAATTAACGATACACTCAGTCTACAGAATTCTAAAGAAAAACCCAGGCATTAAGTAGGAATTGCCATCTACTCTTAGAATGTACGAGAAGAACTATACTGTAATTTGAAACAAACAAATTGTAGAACACCACAACTTTATTGTCTGCCGAATCTCCACAAGACAGATAAAACACTTCGGCCTATAGTCAGCGCAGTAGTACCAGCTACTAATCTCTTGGCCTAAAAATCTGCACAGGAAATAAAAGGATTGATAGGGAATACAGAACACCACGTCAAGAATTTTGAAGACTTCATCAGGAAGCTTACAGACATTGAGCTCGAACATAACGACATATTAATCAGCTTCGTTGTAACATCACTTTTACAAAGATACCGGCCAATAAAGCCTTAGAGAAGTTACGATACAGAATTGTCAGTGAAGATAAAGACGAGGACCTAGCGGATCTAGAAAAAGTTGAATTAAATCGACCTTCTTCACCTTTAGAGGACAAATCTACGAGTAAACAGAAGGAACAGCAATGGGACCGCCCTTATCTTCTGCATTGAGAGACATGTACATGTGAGTATTTGAAAAGAAAGGGAACATCAATGGAATACACATAGATATCCAGTTCATAATGATGTTGGAGGTTTACAGGAAACCAACACATACAGATAGATACCTAAATGCTAAATCGCGCTACCATCCAGTACAAAAACAAAAAGTCATCAACACCTTAATACATAGAGCTCGAGCAATATTCGAACTAGGCTAAACATCCAGAAACATTGAGCAAGTAATCAGCAGGAAGCCATACCAAAGAGAGGAAAGAATTCTTGTCAACAACTTATCTCGCCTACGTTAAAAGTTGCGTCGACAAGATAGGTCGTCTAAGGATATTGTCTATCCAAACGTCAAGAAACCAAAATCGATAACGTGACCAACAGCCCGGAAGTGACCATACCATTTAGGGAAGCCCACAAAATAATAAAGCAAAACTTTTTTGTACAAAAGTTTATTTATTTTCATATGCTAATTCATATTACTATTTAATAAAAAATATACTATTCCATTGGGACAAAACAAAGTGAGGTTATGTTGGGTATATTTAAAATAATTTTAAAAGATAGTTCCATCAGAAATAATGGGAAGTACTTGAATGCATTTTCATTGCAACTCTTCAAATGAAGCTGCAAGGGAAGAATCTCACAGTTTATTTTTGACAGTTATAATAATAATTGAACGTCAATCTCACAAAACTGACAAAAAAATTTGTTATCGGTTAAAAATTATAATAATCATTATCAATTTGTCAGTGTATCCTTTTATTGGAGTCAAATCATATCTTTAAAACAGAAGATATTAGTCATAAAACTAATTTCTACATGAAAAAATTAGTTAATTGAGAATAAGATATAACTGTTTATCATGCAAATATAAATTTCCACATGATTTAAAAACACTATCCTTAAAATAAAGTGCAAAGAAACTTGAGCAAACACAAATACAGTTAATGACATTCACAAAACGTTATGCATCATCGATTGTTTAATATTTCAAGTGTAATTGTCTCCAATCGTATACGATCTGAACTGTGAATTCACACTAATAGAAATCGAAATGTTAAATTCATTATACCGCCGGGTACCTTAAAATTTCGAACAGGTCAAGTGCTTTAAAATTATTTGTTTTATGCTCTGTTATGCTAAAATCAAAGACCGCAAGTAAAGTGTTTAAACAATATTATTGATTTGTGGTTAAAATAAAAACATAAAAATTTCGAAATCAAATGATACTGTTTTGCATTTACAAGTACTTGCGAATTAATAAATATTACATGGAAAAATACCAGAAGGATGTTGTGATTAAATAGCAAATTTAAATGTGATGTAATAATCTTTTTTAACACAAAATAACTGTCAAGTTGACAGCTTAAAAGGTGTAGGAAAATCACAAGTAATAAAAACATTACGTTTCGTAGAAAAACAAATAACAATAGAAGAAAAACACAACATACAAATAAAAAAAAAGTATTTGACACCAAACAATTTCATAGCATTACGTTATGATTCAAGAAATCTAAAAAACAAGCACGTACCCATAGTATTCATTACATTATTGAAATACATTTTTAGATTATTCCAAAACTAGGCTGTTAATGAAATTGTAAGAAGCTGAATAATAATTAAAACGTTTGAATGGTTTGATTGTTCTGAAACGTTCTTACAACCAGGTCCGTAAAGTTAGGGTTCCTATCAGAAGCACAAACGAAATTTTTGGTATGATTCGTTAGTGCTTTAATAGAATCGATTGCGATATACGTTTTTCAGAAAACGGCACTTCACGCACCATTGGAAGCACAAACGAAAGTTTTAGTATGAACTGATTCGTGTGTGCCTGTTTGTGCTTCAATAAAATCAAGTGCGACCCCACACGTTTGTGAGAAAACAGCACTTTCCAGGTGCCCGCTAACTTCACGCATCATTTGAAGCACAAACGAAATTTTTGGTATGATTCCTTAGTGCTTCGTTTGTGCCTGTTTGTGCTCCAATGAAAGAGATTGCGACCCTACACGTTTTACAAGCTTTAATTTCTGAACAGCACAAGACTACGCTTTACGTATATTATGCATCGCATAAAATCTCTCTCTATCTCATTCTGATTATTCTGAAATTCAAGGAGTAAAAAATTGTCTAGGAACTATTGAGAAAGTATATTTTTTCTTTCTTTAACACACCTAAAAAACAATCAATACTGCAAAATCATGTTAAAACCTCGCCACCAAGATCGCACAGTGATTGATTAAACAATTATGTCGAACGAGATGGGTATAAAGATAGGATGCAGTAATGGTAATGGTAAAAACGTGTGGGGTCGCAATCGATTTTATTGAAGCACAAACAGGCACAAATGAAGCACTAACAAATCATACCTACCAAAAATTTCGTTTGTTTCTGATGAGGCCGCTAACTTCACGGACCTTTTCATGCGTGAAGTTAGCGGGAACCTGGAAAGTACCATTTTCTCAGAAACGTGTGCAGTCGCAATCAATTTTATTGAAGTACAAACAGACACAAACGAAGCACTGACGAATCATACCAAAAATTTCGTTTGTGCTTCTGATGAGGCCGCTAACTTCACGGACCTCTTACAACCAATAATCAGTTTGCAGTTTCAACAGCAGAATAGTGAAGAACGTAATTCAACGTGTAATTTATAGAAATACCATACATACAAAGACAAACTGCCGCAATTGAGATAGAGTTCTTTCTTCCATTCTACAAATTAAGTCAAGTTTGAAATTTTCCAAAACTAGTGTGAAGATGGATTTTGAAACTTCAAGAAAATGAATAATAATTCGTGAAGGTTTTATTTATTGTTAATGTTCTTCCCATTTGCAAATGGGATATTTTTATGAAAAACGACCAAAAAATACGTCTGTAAGTTTCAAGATCTTTTACTTTTACAAGTGGATGTTATATGTAAATGGAACCAGCGTGTGGCAGACGTCTCAGCTCTTAGTCATTGCGAAAACGCTCACCGGAAGACAGTCATTTCTTAAAGTACAAGAAAACGTGAAAATCTCTGGGAGCAAGATCAGGACTGTAGGGTGGATGACCAAACAACTTCCAGCCAAATTCCGTCAAAACAGCTGCTGTGTACACCATCTGCTTACTGATGATGTTCGGCTCATACTCGTAGACTTGACAGAGCTGACGATGAATTTCAATTGGGCCAATGCTTTGTGCATTAAAGAACTATATCACCGACCAAACCTCGCAGTCGGCAGGAGAAGAAATAAGAGTTAGATCTTCGTACCACTGCTGCCACGGTAGTAGTGCCAAGCGGGACCTGTCCGGCTGGCATATGATTCAAAATTAAGAAACTTTCTAAATGCTTTCTAAACGAAAAAAAATCAAAACATTACTTTTTATAATTTGAAGATTTCACTTTACAAAAACCGCTACTGAGCCAGGAAATAAACAATTTTTCTCTCACAATATTTTATGTTCGGTTCAAGTAAAATTGCTTTAATCATTTCAAGTGATATTGTCATTTGACTTCTCTACAAACTCTGTTGAAGTATTACTGAACCTCTCAAATTCTTGCACCACAACATCTTCAACTTTTCCATTTTAATCGATGTTTTGTATACAGCAGACATACTTATAATGGACTTTATTTCTCAGTCTCCTCGTAAATTCTACTGGTTTTAGTTTATTCCAAACTGGTTCATGATAATCAACTTCGTTTGCTTCTTCAGCAACGATTAACTCTAACATACCGCCAGAAAAGTCGTCTTGGCACAAAGTAAATTGGTCAATCACTTCTTCTTCGTCTTCAATGTTGTCAACAATATTTCTTTTCTTACCTCCATATGGTTTTTTCTCAAGTTCTTCTTTTTTATTATTTTCTAAGTTTTGAGCCGCCTTAAGTTTGTTCAGTACTTCTTGATTGGTCGCCATATTTTTCGCCATATTTCTGTTGTCTTGGATTAATAGACTTCATCACATTTTCAATTCTTCCATCGTCAATACACCGATTATTACTATGCTCAGCAAAAATTCCAATTATTGAGTTGCGAGTCACTTTAGTGGTACTCGAACTCGCATGACCACTTATAATGGGTGTTGAATGTGAAAGTATAGCATTAGCTGGTACATAAATTACAACTTGTCAGAATCTAAGTTAAAATTCCAAATATCATTGATATTTTTAAGTAGGTGCGCAGGGGATTTGGAAATTATCAGATGGACCAGAGATTAATATATCTGATGTTAGGATTGATAATTTAGATTCGTTATCGTGTGTACTATGGCCATTTGCATTTTCTATTATTGATAAATTAATAAGTTTGGTGAAATGCATGTCTTGCGACATCTCGTGTATAAAGAACACGTACAAATAGTATAAACTAAGTATTATTATCTGTTGGCATTACTTAGTTTAATAAGTTTGTTTTGTGTTTCTTTAAACCTTTTAACAGCGATTGGATCAGGTTCTGATTTTGAAAATCGTTTGGCATTGAAAGGAAACAGACCAGTTGTTTCGAAACCTCTTTCAATATTAGTTGGTTTAATTCCTTGAGACTACACTTTGCCTAACAATTCGCTAAATAATTACTTTGTCTGTTTTAACGTTGCTCTATTGTGAAGTTAAAAGTGATTTTTTCTCATAATTTTTTAATAGGATCAGATACGCACTTGTCTAGAGGATGTATTTTGTCAGTCATATGTCCATGTCAATGACAATAACGTCTCCCCACCACTTTACGGATTTTAGTTCATTGTATATTTTTATGCCCATATAATGAGCACCTTTCTCAAACAATGTTCTAGAGTGAGAAGGAATAGCAAAATTGTTTTTATGGCGTGTCTGCATACCGGTGTTTAATTGAATGTTCTTGGTAAATTTATGTATATTACAATGTGTGTTCGTCTTCTCCTCCGAAACGGCTGAACCGATTTCGGAGATCGATACGTCAAATTGTTCAGGAGGTCCAGGCGCTGATCTTAGGCAAGTTGATCTGACCTTTGACCTCTGACTTGGAGTAGTGAACTCACGTATTTAATTTCAGGTTTGTCTAGATTAGGCCCATTTTCAAATGGGTTTGGTTACTAGTAGAGTGATGATAATGTCAGGATCCTTAAGTTTAAAAATAATGGTCTACAATGGTCATCCAATTTAGCATTACTCATTACTATTCTAAATTGATAATTATTCTCTCTCACCAAAAAAACAAATCATATATGAATATATTCATGACAGCAATTTGTTACAAATCATGTTATTGAATCACAAATAAATATTCACATTGTTATTGGGACCGCCTCACACTGGGCCAAAATGCCTATTTATGATGACAAAAATAAAATGTCGGTTTATATTTACTTTCTGACTTGCTAATTAAATATTATAATAGTCAGAAGGTAGAAATTAAGTTTTGAAATGGTAGTAGTTAACAAAAAACGAGTTAAGGAGAAAAAATATAATCAAAAAGTAACTAATATATACAAAGACCCTTAAATTAAATGATATGCCTACTGATTCTCCACATAATTATCGGAGTCGGAGTCTTCACTACATCTGTCTTCAACTTCTTCGCTACAAAGATACGTGAACGTCATTAAATATCTCTTCTCGTTTCTTGGGTTTTCTCGGAGACTAGTAATGACAGGATCCGAAGATATAAGCAGCCAATGGAGAATATCAGTGTTAGTGTTTATTCTGGACATTTTTCTAGAGTGATATTGTCGCAATTTCTTATAATTTTTGTAACTGGCTTCTTATCACATCTTCTGATAGTTGCCCCACAGGCAGTGCCAGAGATTTCATAATGTCAGCACCGTGAATTAAAAGTTTATGTACACTTGCACTCATTTTGTACCATCCATATAGATTGATTGCCATTTCAGCTGTGGTAATGCAATATGTCCTAAATTTATCTTCGTCTATGTAATGTCCACAAGATATGATACACAAAATATTTGCAAATCTTTCAATCAACTCTTTGGACACACCTGTGATTTAAGAAACCTGTATCTGGTTTTTAAAAAAATTCTTACTGTTCCCATCGTTACTATTACCCCTTCTTTTTTTGGTTGGTCAACAACAAGTCCCATTTCTCTATAAAACTCATTACAGATATTATTTTTTCGCTCTTTCACTTTTTCTTCTGCTTCTTTGCCTCTTGCTTGCCATTGCTGCAACTCCAATTTATAGGATATATTCAATAAGTACTCGAAGCATCGGAGATAAGCATGTAAAATTCAGATGCCAAATTTGTATGTGTCTTCGCTACATGCTCTTTTCTTGATATTTTGTAAGTCGTTCATATGTACGGGTGTGGCTTTACAAACGTTACACGCTTGTGTACTTTTAGTTTCTCTTAAAATATTTACTGTCTTGCCATCTACCATTGTACAAATAGGAATATGTTTAAAATATAGCGTTCTGTCTCCTAGAAGAATGGTTGTGGGCTGCAACTGCCTTATTTGATGCGAAGTCTCGTGGTATGTTTCTTTAGTGTTTTGATCATTTTCTTTTTTTAATTTAAATGAAATTAGACGACAGTATCTCGTGGAAGAGGGAGTTTTTCTAATAAATTACTTTTGCTACTTTCTCTCATTTCCGACAATTCCAGAGGCACAATCGTACATAATATTATGTTGGAGTCAGCGTACACAGAATTGTTTTGCTTGTATATACTGTGCCCTCCACTGCCGTCTAGGCCCCACTTATAATAGACTTCCAGGGTGTCTTTATTGTCGTCTATGTTTGATAAAATGACTTCTACCTGTACCTGCACCAGTTTCTGTATGGCGTGGTCTAAAAGATCTTGTAACGGCACCCCAGCTTCATTCTCAGTAAGTGTCAAATTCAACGGATAACACTTCTCTTTTGCCTCTGTCACCACATGGTAAGAGGGATATATATCAGCAGCTCTTTTTTTTGCACCTAGACGCATCGTTTCATATTCTTTTTTGGTTAAATTAAGGTCCACTATGAGACCTAAAGCTTCTTCAGCACTATACTGCACAACATTTACAGAATACGATGAATGAGCCTGTTCCACTTTTTTTAACCTTTTCGGGGATGAACTTAACGCAAGTTTTAAAACATGAGCTGTCTTTCTTTTTCCCGATTTCACCAGACTAGTTTCAGTCGCTAAACAAAGTTTTTCAGGGGTAAGATTCGACACTAGTGACTTGAGTTTCCTCTTTTGCTGCGTTCAGAACTGGTTTCAAACGATTTTCTTGGTCTACCTCGCTTTTTTCCAAATAAGTAGATTGTTGTGTAGTCGTTAATTGTATCTCATGGAGATTAAATCCTTCACTAAGCCAATTGGCATTCTTATGATTAAACCGGTTAAACATATATTTACATTCACGCCATCTAGCTAAAAGTTTTGTTACAAACACTTTAACGGCCACTTTAACTATTTTAACAAAGTCTGAGATGGGTCAACTATAGTAAACTTGTCTACTATGTATTCTATTAATCGTTCATTACACTTGGATGACGAAAAACCAAAAATCTTCATTTCTTAACAATATAAACAGCTCATTTCTACACAATTTCTCTGTTGTGAAACAGGGTTGACGCAACTCCATAAAAATAAAGAACTCAATTTAACAAACGGGCACACATGGGGACGGGTTCTTTGCTTATTTAAAATTCTCATGGGCTCTAGTTCCTAAAAAAGTATAGAATATGACGGTACTGTGTGGAACTTTTATTAAACGTCTGTAAACTCAAAATAATTTAAAAATTTTTTACTAAATTAGTCTTTGACGTAAAATTATATTACTGTAGATTTATAAAAACAATTAAAAAATAATCAATGCACACCTGACAGTTCCCTCTCCATCCTAAAAACACAATTTATTAAACACGGGCTCATAAAATACGCGTGATTACTCGGTAAATGTTTCGGCGCAAATGACTCACGTTTTCCGTGCGAGAACAAAAGAGCACAAAGCTTGCTCGTACATGGTTTTGTGTTGCTTTAGTGAGCTTTATTGCCTGATGATTGTATTGTTAGTTTATTGAAGAAGCTAAATAAAATATATTTTTAAGTTTCTATACATAACAAAATTATATTATTGTCATCGTAAATTGGCAATCTGGCCCTGTGTGCGCCTTCTGCAATAAGGAACCATCTAGTAAAACTAATTGGGAATAAGAGGCGATTTTAGAAAAAAAAAGGATATTGATAAAATTAAGTTCTTAAATCAAACGCCATCCTTCTTGTTTTAAAGAACATACGTATATTTAAATACCAAACAAACAACTTAAATATTAAAATTGTAACAAATGTTGAGTAAATTGAAAAAAAAAAAAACATGGTTCTTTTTCTCAAAAACAACTTTATTGAAATTTAAAAATTATATTTGAAAAACTATATAAAATGTTCAAAAGGAGTAATAAACTATGTTAGGAAATAACTACTGATCCTGTGTGAGTTCTTCCACTTTATTTGAATTTAATTCTCCATTATAGCCCTCAATATCTTCCTCTAAGTGCTATCTGCGACAAGATTAGTATAAAACTTTTAATCGACCACAAGAATAAGATCCATATAGGATTTTATATCTTCTAATTTCGCTGCAGCCACAGGTTTCCCTTGGGACCAAAGGGTTTCTGGACCCTTACAAAAAATAGTAACCGATAACGGTTCCCTACCCTTACTCTTTCTGTTTATGTTTACTTCTCTGTAACTTTCACTTTCACCATAATTTGTTTTTACAAAGATACTATAGTTTTCAAAATTTAGATTTGTCTTATGTTTACCTAGTTTAATTTTTCATCCAAAACATCCTTTTTGCTATTCGTAATATTTTTTCATTTTTTTGTTGAAATTTGATTTTCATAAAACGTTCAACAAAAGGACTTGTTCTTCTACAACTTTTCATTACGCAAATAGAATCATTTGGAGAATAAAGTTTTGGCTGCTTTTTGAGGGCACAGTCTAGATCTCCAAAGTCGCTATCATTTGGGAGAAGGCTATGTACCGATACCAAAAAATTTTATCAAATTTTCTGCTGAAAATTATTATCCTTTAGTATACATTCCAATAATAACACTATTTTTCTGTTTCTGTTTTGTCTCGGACACGAATCGCTCTATAAATTCCTATCAACGTAATTCGTAATATACTTTCTTAGAGAAGACCCAACTTCTTAAGCACCGCGACCTGCCTAACCTTCTACCAATAGTTGAAAAGTTGAGATTTTCTTCTTTTCAGCAAATATTCCGCAATTGTACAGCCAAAGTTGTCGTTTATAAAAAATAATGTTGATTGAAAGTCGGGGAAGAGGAAGATCTTTTCTATGTCAAGTGTTAAAGTTACTATGTCAATCTTATTCTTTGAAATAAATGTTCTATTTAATTTCCGTATCTAGTAAAATACCACTATTTCTTTCATAGCCATAAAACAGCAACTGTTTTGTAAACGAAATTAAAAAAAAGGTTCCATAAGTTTACAGCGTTTAATCAAGTCTTGTATAAATTATGCAGTTTTTGGTTGTATTCATTTTATTATATTAGTTTTTTTAAGGACATAATTGAGTCATGTGTTACAACATAATTATCCACTATAGTATGTTCCTATACGTAGTAAAAACAGGTCAGGGCATGTAAATATCTTGTCATTTCTTTTTATGTAAATGGTGTAATGTGATAAGCTTATTTAAGTGTGCATTATCTCAAATTTATTGATTGTTAGGCGTATTTTATCATTATGTACACAGATTTTAGAAAAATATCCAATTGTAGCACCATAATACTATACCACACATATAACTGAAAGCATGGTGCTTCTGACATTAATTTAGTAAACTATAATAATAATAATAATAATTTATAATCGATGTGACTCTATGTGTTGAATAAAATAAAACGTAAAGTACAATCGAGCCAGGCAATTTACCAAGAAATATACGTATGCCTGTAGCAACACAATAATAAATACTAACTACTTAACTCTAATTTTATTCTTATTCTTTTTTACCTTATGTTTCTGTATTAACATGAAGATCACGTTATAAATGGTATAAACTAAGAAATTCCAACTGTCGTTACAGTTAACTGTTGGCATTTCTTAGTTTATACTATTATTTATGTGTTCTTTATACATGAGATGTCGTAAGAAACACATTTCAGTTATAAATGGTGTTTTGCATGCCTAAAACAATTTATTTCAATTAGTGTCTAGTTATTGAACATTAGAATATTAAAAACGGGAAACCATTAACATCTTTAAAACCCCTCTTTACTTCTTTAGCTTAATATAACGAATGTTTCCCTAGAACTCCTCGTCGCGTCGTCCTGATACTAAAAAAAGTGTAAACGCGTTTAGAAATTGTGCAGCGATATAGAGCATTTTGTTTGAAAAATAAACTGTTAAGAGCGAATATAAAGTGCGCCGCTACTTCACATTTTTGATAGAGAAAATGAAAGAAACTGATACGAAAAATACACCCGTTTTAACAAAGCATAACTCTTAAGAAGGGGATACTTTGTAACCCTGAGAGTTAAAGTGTGATGAAATTTATCAAATACAAATGGGATCCCGCATTGGTATTTTTGGCAGCTCAAAGATATCGGCCCAAAATTACCAATATCGGAGTTTCCAGTAATCTTAGGAAAAATACGGCCAGAGACGGAAAGTCAAATTATATGCATTTTATTTAATTTATTATTTCTGAAGAATCATATGCTCCAGATCCTCTGATTCCCTGGAAGCCACAAAGCTTGCAAGATTCAGCTAATTCGCAAAACAGAGATACACATTCGACTGGGTTCTCCCAGTAAAAATTTAAACAAATTTCTTTATTTTCTCCTGAAAATACAAAAAAATGTCCGACAACAAATATAAAATCTTTTGGTCAACCTCATTTTATGGTTCCAGCCGAAAATATAGAAGCAGAGCAATCTATTCACGCAAAAAATCATTTGGAACTCTTTAGCTCGTATATTATGAAGGGAAAATTCAAATAAAATAAAAGAAATATGGTATAGAAATAATTGATTAATGTTTACGCATTTCATTATATTCACATTACAATCACAGGTCACCAATTGTAGTTAAAATTTTCATTGAATTACATGAAACTTCACAAGAGTTTAAATGTTTAATTAACATAAAGTTTTCCATTTTCCCATAAAAGAAATGAATACAATAAAATTAGCTCAGATACTATACAAGTACAATTGAATTTTGAAATGTGAAGTTTTTGTAAGCTAAAATTGAACATTTTACCATGGGTAAATTAATATCTACGTAATACAACTACCGTGTCATCTTTGTAATTCCTATTATTATTATTATTATTATTATTTAAAAGGTTTCTTATTTACATCTTGATTAAATCATTGATAAATTTTTAACCTACAAAATAAATAAACTTTAAGCTTCACATTTAATTTGTGTTTAGAAGACCTAGAAATCTACTTGAATGTCAAAAATTTTTATTTTTAATGTTATTAAAAATCTGTTCGACAGTTAGGATAGTTTAAAGTACACGTTTGTAATTTTATCAAAATTGGTTGAAAATTTTTATCTCGACAAGAAACGTGTTACAGAAACTTTGGTTACAGGCAATTAAAATAGTTGCAACGGTTTAAGAGCTATTTATTCGGTTACACACATAATCATACATACATAAAAAATATATTAATAGTAATACAGAATATCGTGCTCTCTCGTTGATATTTCACACATATAAATATAAATTAATTAACGACACATCAAACAAGTAGTAGTCAAATCTAAATAGCCGTTGCTATCGAGTGAGACGGATCCATATCCCGCTAGCTAAGCACACAGAGCGTGTGGATTCAAATGTAACAATGAGTAAATTATTTATAAGTCTGACTTATAACGTAATTCATGAAAGCGACATAAAGTTCTTCAACATTAAACATATAGTTACCTTGAGATAAGTTACTTAAACTAGGATCCCATACGTGTATCAGTCATTCAGGCGTCCTTTTGGAGCGTTCGACATCAATAGTTCCCAGTGATAGTTAAGAAACGGTTTGGTACTGGTTAATTGGATTGTTCGGGTACACACGCTAAAATTGAAATATGTGTACTTTACTTTCCACAACAAGCGGATGGTTATAACAATTTCAGATTAATCCATCACTCGTGTTTAGAACTTCATTTCGCAGTTCCTCTTTACTAACAGGACTGTCCTCGTTGCCAGTCAAACACAAAGAGAAATAACGTAAAACGAGCGCAATTGGATTTAAACGTTGACCTTGTCCTATTAAACTCGCAGTGAAAGTAAGCAGAACTGTAATATACAAAGTAACACATATGCAGGAAATTTTTTACGTTAGAAAAGTAAAAGCTAGTAAACGTGCATTTTTATCGTAACAAACGACATTTCACGTTTTTCTTTTTAATTGCATCATATTTTGTGTATTTCTTTTAAAACCGATAAAACTAAATTTCGTTTAAATCAAATTATTACATCAAATACTTGAAATTTGAATTTTGATAGATAATGATAATAATAATGTTTATTTGTACTTTACATTATACCTACATCAAATTGTTTGTACACGTCAAAACAAATCTTTAAAAATAGTATACGCACACACAATATAAATTACAATAACGATTACTAACAGAATATTGCATCCAATTTTTGAATTTATTTATTTATATTTGCTTAGATTATTTTGGTATAAATAATACTGTAATAAATGTACAGACAAGGGAAGGTTAGTAGTTTTAATCTAATAAATGCATTCTTTACGTCAGCTTAATAACTTGAGTTTGTTATAATGCGTATTACGAATATACGAGATGCATTTGGTGCTTGACTCCAACCTATCAGACCATACAGAACAGGTGTCACAAAAAGAGAGACAGAACATGAAGTTAATAGTGCATCTAAGATACTAGTTTGGCTAGGGTTCTAATTAGCTAACTTAGTAGCTAAAATGTCAACTTGTTTCGTCCATTGCAGTTTGTAATCAAAAAGAATGCCCAAATACTTGGCTTCTAATGGATATGCATCAACAATAGGTTTATTACTGAAAATCATTTCTACTGTTTAAGACTCATTTAATTTAAGTTTGTTATTGGAAAACCATTCGAAAAAACCCTGAATGAACGACCTTTAGACGATTTTGCACAACGTTTAAATTAGAATTCGCTGTAAGTACTGTTATGTCATCAGGAAATAATATTATATTATTTTCGGTTAGACAACTTGAAATATCGTTAATGTAAATTAAGAATAGTGTCGGGCCTAGAACTGATCCTTGAGGTACACCAATATTTTCTTTTTCTATTTCGGAACTGGAATCGTCTGATACAGTATATTCCGTTCTATATTTCAAATAACTTGCAATTATGTCGCAACATGCCCGATTGAAATTATAATATAGTAACTTTACAATGATCAGTCGGTGGGAAACACAGTCGAATGACTGGTAAGTCACAAAAAATTTCAACAACATATTCTTTGTTGTCAGTTTTGTCAACAATATAATTTATAAATTCAATAATCGCATCGTCAGTGGATTTTTAGCTTTAAAAATCTGAAACAAATATTGTATTAGTGCTATTTTTATACATTACAGTTACAACAATTTTAGAAAATGCAGGAGCCAGAAGAAATTGGTCTAAAGTTATTAAGTTCATTAGGACCTCCTTTGTGAATAGGAATCACCTTAGATATTTTTAATACATCCGAAAAAATTTCTTCTTCTAAGCAAGAATTAATTAAATTAGTTAGAGGAAAACTTACACTTTTTCTCAGGAAAACTTTGAAATGCCAAAGTGATCCTCCTTTTTTTCATTATTCATCTAGTTTATAATATCTCTTACATGATTAAATCTAATAGTTTTAAACTGCAATAAAAGGTAAATCACTTTTTGCTTTTATTGCTTTTTTACCAGAAGTCACTGTATTTAATTGATTAGTGATATTTACAGGGACAGTGATAAAATGAGTATTCAAAATATCAGCATCAAAAAGAACAGTTGATGTTTTTACTGTTTCTGTTAGAATTTATTATGTTCCAAGCAATTTTGGCTTTGTTGTCACCTTTTTAAATTAAATCATGGTAGTACTTTCATTTGGATTCAACTAGTTTCTTTCTATATTTACATTTTAATTTTTGAAATGATATTCTACATGCGGGTTATTTGTGTTATCATGTAACTCCCTTAAAAAGCATAAGTTTTCGCTCATGTTATTTATTTAGAATCAAACCATCTATTTTTAGGTGCATTTTTTTAATATGAATTAAGGGAAAGGCAATATTTAATTTGAACGATGTCTTACAGTTTCAACAAATACCGGGAGATCATTTAATAATGTCCAAAAAAACTACTTTCAGTTCCCAATTTATCTATATTTGCTTCCATTATCTTTAAAATTCCTACTGAAGTTAGGTCACAACCTTTGATTATTTATAACTTGTTTAAGGTTAATTTAAAATGACAAATTATAAAAATTTCATTAAATAGAACTTGTGAGGTTATAACATACAAAGTTTAATTAAAACATTTGCTATTATTTGACATTTACTTTTAGCTAACTTCAATGACAGACTAAACATTTATATCAACGGCGGAAAGTAGTATCGTATGGACATCATTTAATATCGGTGTAGTAAAACACTTTTTGTTCACGTTAATATCGTTTTAATTTACAAACTCCCAATCAGCCTTTTCTAAATGTCGAAAAAAGTTAGCATATTAATCAGGTTTTATTGACGATTAGTGATTCTTACACTTAAACTTTCTTTTTTGACTACTTTCAATTTCTATCACCAAGGCCCTATGATCAGATAAACTGGGTTCAAACACCTTGGTTTCATAGCTATTTTCAAAATTAACCAGAATGTTTTCTATACAGTTATTTAATCTAGTTTTTACTTTAATTGTTGCATAAAAAGAGTACGAATTTATTAAATCATTAAAATTTTGTAGACTTAAGTACAAAAATTATCAAGAAAATTTATATTAAAATCTCCGTTAAAAATAATATTATCATTAAGAGTTCTTACAATGTGAAAGTACGTTGTTTAATAAATTCAAGAAAAAATCTAAATTTCCATTTGGTGATTGGTAAACCGTTATTATTAATATATTGTCCTTATTTGTTCTGGCCGCAGCAAGTTCACAATGAAATTCGGCAGACATATCATTAATTTGAACGTAAGGGTAAAATCTAAATCGCATTTACATAGAATCATTACTCCACCGCGATGAGTGTTAACTCTACAGTAATGAGATACAACTTTGTACAAGGTGGTCCACGTAAGATGCCTACTACCTTATCTCGAAAACCGCAGGGTTTAGAAAAAAGTTTTAAATGTTGTTGATTTAGAAATAACGTGATTATGCAATATCGGTTAGTTTTAGGTATATAACATGCATATACCATTTGATAGAGAATCAAATGGAGAATCCGACCATAAAAAGAAATACTGGGTGTTTCATTAAGAATTAACGAGTTTAATGCGATCGAAATGTGGAAATTTTGGACATTTGTTTTTCGCACCCTTTATAAAATTTCCGAAAACGAAGCTGCATCGAAATAGAGTAGATTACTATTAATAACCACCCAAATTTTCAAGAAATTTAATTAGTAACAAGTTACTTTTTCAATAAATTAAAAAATTCATATTTCTTCAAATTTTT
The DNA here is from genome assembly GCA_030710515.1 of Abscondita cerata. Taxonomy (NCBI): domain Eukaryota; kingdom Metazoa; phylum Arthropoda; class Insecta; order Coleoptera; family Lampyridae; genus Abscondita; species Abscondita cerata. The sequence goes on from JALBCR010004218.1 coordinate 110,346, forward strand.
TCTTTAAATGGCAATAACTAAAAAGTATAGTATTTTTTCGAAAAACATGTAATAACAAAAAGTCTTACAATTCTTCATAGAATCTGGAATTGTAATAAAATATAAAGTGTTTCATTTAAGAAAATGTTTTTTTGCTCCACTTTTGTGGACCACCATGTATGTGGGACACTAGAATATTTAAAAATTTACGTGATCCCCGACAACTTTTGTATTTAAAACTTTTTTCTAAACCCTGCGGTTTTCGAGATAAGGTAGTAGGACCAGCATGTACCTGCCAATGTAAAAATTTTCGACTTCAGTTGACATTAAAAAATGCTCACACAAACATATTTATCAAATGATTCACTAACAAAAGTTCAAATTCATGTAATACTTAAAACTTGTTTTTTTAGTTCACCTACAATGGGCTTTGTTATGAGATGTTCGCTTTTTGCTTCTTTTTTAGGAATAAAAAACGGCGCACACTAGAAAAACTTGGTCATATTGATGGATTCATTGCTTTTTCTGCTAAAAAATATTGAACGACGAGTATATTTCATGGTTCAGTGACTTTAACGCTTCACATTTAATTTCTGGAAAATCATGCTTTAGAAATTGTAACAGATCATCTTCTTTTGTATTTGGAGCTAGTCTGCTGATATGGAGAGCCACCGTCTTTGGAACCCCTGTGCACGCATGTTCTAAATTATTTGTGCCTACAGAGTTTTTCCCAATAATTCCATTTAATCTTTTACGCTTTTGTTTTACTGACTGTAGCCTATCCACTTTTTTTTCTTCAACAGCATCTGAATCTTTTAGAAGTGTGACCTTTTTTTGTTGCTCGAGTTGCGCTTGACTTAATGGATTGTTTCTTTTCAATGAACTATTTTTAATCGCAGTCCTATTTATGGGTTTGTGTTTATTTATATTAACTTTTGATACATTTGCCTTGTCCTTGTCTTGTCTGATTATTCGCCAAAACAGTTTCGCTTTTTGATTCGGCATTACTAGCGAGTAATTTTTCATTTAGAACATCACTTTGATTTTTTAGATAAGCAATTAAAACATCTTTTTTGTTTAACTAAATAGTTGTTTATTTTAATGTCCCTTATAAACCCTTTAAGCCTGGAACACATATTTTGTGACACCCTGTATATTTAAAAAATGAATTTCTGGCGTGGCAGACATAAAAAAGTCTTCGTCATTTTGAGCACAACTACTAAGTGCCCATAGTCCGAATAGGGTTTCTAGAGAAAGAACAATTACAAAGGTGTTCGGAAAATTGAAACTACTATACAGGGTGTCTCGACGATAGCATGTTAGACGAATAATGAGAACGAAAAAACCGATTCAGCTGAAAAGTTGTAACTCCATACAAATTGACATGGTCTACTTACTGAAAATATTTTCATGGCGGTGTCACTTCCGGTTGTGCCGGAAGTTGATACAAACTTTATTATTTTAAATACAATGCCCCAATTTTTATTTTATTTTGGGTTTCCGCATCAAATTTTACGTCTTCTACTACCAGGTTTGGTATACCTATCTCATACCATTATTAGGAAAAAAAATTATTTCAGGCGTAAGCAACGAAAATTTGAATCTACAGAAAACTTAATATTTCATGAAACATAAAAGCCAGATAAGCGAAACTTGTAGTATAGTCGGAACCTATGGTATTATAATAATAGATGGGCGGATGATCATAAAACAGCAGGAATTAATTATCTCAAGCATAAAAGGAAGATGAAGTATGGTTTAAATAATATGAGATATAGCATATTAAGACCAAGAACAGTATGGAAAGTTTAGCGAGCCACGACGCCAAAATTGGAGGAAATTTCAAAAATGTCTAATACTGAAAACATAGTCCAATACCATGTCTAACCGTTGTACAAGTTTCACTGATTTGGCTTTTACGTTTCATGAAATATTAATTTTTCAGTAGATTCAAATTTTCGTTGCTAAGGCCTGAAATTATTTTTTTTCTTAATAGTGGTAAGAGATAGGTACACCAAACCTAGTAGCAGAAGACGTAAAATTTTATGCAAAAACCGAAAATAAAATAAAAATTGTGGCATTGCATTTAAAATAACAAAGTTAGTATCCACTTCCGGTATAACCAGTGACCGCCATGAAAATATTTTCAGTAAATAGACTATGTTCATTTGTATAAAGTTACAAGTTTTCAGATGAATCGGTTTTTTCGTTCTCATTATTCGTCTTACATACTAACGTCAAGACACACCCTGTATTGTTGTTTAACATTTTCACAAAAATAATATTTTGCACATAAAATATTTTTTTAATACAGTTTTAGGTTATTCCTGCTTAAATCTGTATATTTTCAAAAAAAACTCAAATTTTATCGAAAGAATTTATTAATCGAATAATTATAATATCTTTTAGTTTTCAAAATCTTCAAAAACACTACCTAATACATGCGCATCATCTTATCACCATGCTTAGAACAAATTTACAATAAGTAATCGCCCCTACAACAATAACATTATGTCACTTAATATTCTCAAAAACCAAACACGTCAATAATCGAATAGCTAAACATACTTTTACATGTTGGTAATTTATCATACACGAAATATAAGGGACCTGAGGTGCAGCTACCAGTAAGGGGTGGATCGGTCTTAGTAGGGTGTAATAAAGTGCTACATTGTGAATTAGTTATAACACCTTTACCTGTCCAAGTTTACATATCTAAATATTTATAGAACCCTATGCTAAATTCTATCACAGTATTAAAAATATTTTTATGGGGGTTCATACCTACTGGGAGTATAAATATCTAAAACATAATTTCAAAACAATGTTCAATTAACACATTACATTATAACAATAACATTAAGTGTATCTTGTTAAGTTTATGATCATATATTTTGCAACAACTAAGTTAAATCTTTTTATTTAAATTTTTTTTGTTTCAGTTAGTTGTATTTATTTTTAGTTAGTATATGCTTTGCTTTCAACTTTTTTTATTTATTCAATTTCTGTGTAATTTGTATTTTGAATATATTTAGTTTTAAGATTATGTGCAAAAACGAAATAAAGCGTAAAATTTAAGGTAGTAGTTTAGGAAATATTTTCAATGGTGTGCGTTCACATATTCTTGAGGTTGCTACAACTAAAATACGATAAGGTGGTTCATATGCAGATAATTTCGTACTACCAACTATCCAGTGAATACATTTAGTATAGTCGGAACCTATGGTATTATAATAATAGATCATAAAACAGCAGAATTAATTATCTCAAGCATAGGAAGATGAAGTATGGTTTAATTAATATGAGAGATATATAGCATATTAAGACCAAGAACAGTATGGAAAGTTTAGCGAGCCACGATGCCAAAAATCATAGTAAATAAAGTTACTACTTGTTATAGGATTTGTGAAAAATTTCGTATCATCTGCAAAGAACGATATCGTTGAGTGAAAGTTCTTGCCGAGATCAGAAATATAAATATTAAAGAGTAGTGGTCCTAAAACAGATCCTTGAGGGACTCCACTCAAGACAGGTAATGGTGTAGATACACCATGACCTCTGAAAACGGCAAATGTAATCCCAAATTGCCTTCGGAAAGTAACAACTACTTTTTACACTAGTGCAAAAAATATTTTTTCCACGACCACTATGAAAACTTTACATTTTATAGTTATAAACCACTAGAGAAATTTGTCATATCCAAACATCTGCAGAAAATCATTTCGTTACTAGTAACGGTATACAGGGTGTTTCTAAGTAATTTAAAATATTATATGGGGCGCTTCGTCACTCAATTTTAAGACGAAAAGTTCATATAAACATGTGTGATAAGTCTTGTCGTTAATGAGATACAGGGTGTTTTATTATTTTATTAAAAGCAACAACATGTGTTAAACATAAAGGAAAAATAGTATATTTCAGAGCATGTGTTCAAAATGTCCACCTGCAGCTAAAATGCAAGCATCTGCTCGATGTCTAATTGATTGCCGAATACGTTCGAAGATACCAGGATTGTTACGAATAACATTACAGCCTTGTATGATACGATTTTGAAGATCTTGTACGTTTAATATCGGGGTTGTGTAAATGAGCGATTTTAAATATCCCCACACACAAAATCCAGAGGATTATGTCCCGGTGATCTAGGGGGCCACGGGTGTGGAGATCCTCGTCCGATCCAATGGTCTGGAAAAACGTTATTTAAAAACTCGCGAACAATAACTGAAAAATGTGGAGGAGCTCCATCATGCATGAACCACGTTATTCCAAAGGCCACTTAGAATTAGCATGTTTTTTGAAAACCAGTAGCGTCACCAGGAAAAATTAATTTCAAATACAATCAGAGCTGATTTATTATAAACAATTTAACACCCTGTATCTCATTAACGACAAGACTTATCACACATGTTTATATGAACTTTTCGTCTTAAAATTGAGTAACGAAACGCCCCATATAATATTTTAGATTACTTAGGAAACACCCTGTATACAGGGTGTCCAGAAACTCTCTGACAAACGAAGACCGGAGATTCCTCAGATAATTTTAAGACAATTTAACCCAATTCACCTAGTCCGAAAATGCTTCCTAAGGGAGCTAGAGCTCTTTGAAGATGGCGCCTGGTAAAGTAAAAATTAAAAGATAAACTTCGCGAACTGACAACAATTTGACAATGAAAAACGTAGGTTTTACTTTTGTTGGCAGTTTAGAGCCAACTAGTGCAAAAATATAAATTTAACTTTAATGACAAAAAAACAAAAATTTTCAAATCCATTTTTCTAGAAAACGGTGTATCCTAATGACTTAAAGTAAGAGTACCTTTTAGTACTAGAATACCTGAAAATTTAATAATCTAGTGTCACAAATGCTTAAAAGTTAAAGACAAAAAATTATGCGTTAAAATAACCGTTGACCTACCCAAAACGGACGCCTATGACCGGTACTAGAAATTCGCAATTGATGGAATCGATTCATCTCTGAAGGCTAAACAAGCATACCAGTTTTTGCTTTTCTAAGTAGAAGCGTTCTGGAGGTATTTTAAAAAAACTATTTACAAGGCGCCATCTTCAAAGAGCTCTAGCTCCCTTAGGAAGCATTTTCGGACTAGGTGAATTGGGTTAAATTGTCTTAAAATTATCTAAGGAATCTCCGGTCTTCGTTTGTCAGGAGAGTTTCTGGACACTCTGTATATACCCCAATTGACTGAATGTAGTTGCAAAAGCTGATTGGTTGCTCGTTTTGATTTGAAACTGACATTTATTTATCTAACCTGAAAACCTGTCAAAACAACGTCTACACTTCAAATAAAAAAGTAATGATTGATAATTATTGAGAATAAAAAAATGTTTGGTAGTCATGAAAACAGCTATATTTTATTTAAATGCCAAACTGACAGTTAAATTTTAAATTAAATTTTGATAAAACTCATAGATACTACATACTGATCGTCGAAAAAGTATAGTGTATTACTTGAGGATAAAATCATGTTTTAATGCTAGTGATTATCAGCGCTCGGGCTACCACCTCGCGCAGCTAATACACTCGCATGAAAACTGTGATTTTCTCCTCGTGTAATACTAATATACTATACTTTTGCAATGATAAATTGCTTTTTGCACTAATGCACAAAAAGTGAAACGTTTGGCACATTAATTGCTGCAAAAGAAAGTAGTCACTTTTTGCATGATAGTAGAAAAATCTTTATCTACTATATTGCAATAATTGATCACCATATTAAGGTCGTGTTTAACTCGGGATCTATCCATAAAGAATCCGCTGGTAAATTACGAAATTTATTTGATTATTATATAGAAACAAATTTGCGATCACTAGAATACTTAGTTCAAAAAGAGTACATTTGGGTTACCCGGTAACCATTACGAAAAAATCATCACTTACTTTTAGTCGTGGGAATCGCAGGTATTATTGTCAACAGCATTAGTAACAGTTTTTGACAAAGTGCACCTTATAAAGTAAGGATCTTACTTGATTCGGGTAGTATGTTGAGTTTGATTACTAGCGTTTTCTGTAAACAACTTTACCTAGTGCAAGATTCAATGTACAAATACTGGGTATAAACAATGCAGCGTTACATGTTAAAAAGAAACGCCATGCTAATATCCAATCCAGGTTCGAGGATTACAATTTCAATGTTTCATGCTTAGTACTGCTTCAGATTGCTTCAAAAGTACTTAATGAAAAAATTAAAGTTGATGATTGGAGCATTCCCAATTCAATATACCAGACAAAATTGACATTTTGCTTGGTGTCAGTTGTTTCTGGGATTTAATTAGTTCCCGTAAAATTTTTTTTTTTTGTTAATAAAAACGATTCTTCTACAATATCGCTAAGGCCATCGTCAGCAGCTGCTCATCAGCAAATTTCCAATTTATTAAGTCATTTCTGGGAATCCCTATACTGAGAACCAAGCTTATTGTGATAAGCATTTCTTATAAATCTACTCCAGGGGAAAAGATGTCAGTTTTATTGTCACAATCCGTTTGAAAGGTTCTATTCCAAGTTTAGGAGATTCAAAAGAGTATACAAAAGAAGCTTCTATAATTTAGAGCAAAACCTGCTTTTCAATTCAACAATGCATCAGTGTTACACTAACTGCTTAGAAGAATATATTAGTTTAAGGCATATTGTACCTTTCACGCCAATAACACCCCATTATGATGTTCTAAATCATAATAGTATAACCACAAAAATTAGGGTAGCTTTTGATCACTATCACTAAACGATATTCTATACTTGTTCGTTTTCGTAGGTATTCTTCCGGTCAATTATCAGCAGATATACAGCACATTCTGTTGAACAAGAACCCAAAGCCTCTTAAAAGTTATGAACTCCAAACTATGACTATGGTGCAGCTTCAGCTGCATTCTCAAGTATTCGCAGATGTTTGTCGATGATCTGCTTACCGGCGCAGATACAATTGGACATGCCTCTTATCTTGCCAAAACTCTTTCAGAGATCCTCAAAACTGCATATTTCAGCATCCAAAAATGGGTATTAAATGAAATCAAGGTTCTGAAACACTTCCAGCTGACTTTCTATCCGTAACTGTGGATTCTTCTGAAATATTAGGCTCATAAAGGCAGAAATGCTTCAATTTCAAAGACTTCAATTACATCGCATAAAATTACACACGTAAAAACTACCTTCTGAAATTCTCTGATTTAAACAAATGCGATTAAGTACTAGTATACTGTTTAAGATTTAAACAAAATTGCTTCATAAGGCATTAATGTTGCAAGTTAAAAATTCTACAAAAAAAAATTTTTTTCGATGAAATAGAAGGCCTACTAAAAGGAAGGTTAACTTCAAATTCAGTTTTAATACGTTTGAATACCTTCATAAATGAGCATAAATACCTCAGGGTTGGTGGCCGATTACTAAACTCTGCGTATTCATGTGGTGTTAAACATCCTTTTCTACTTTCAGTCAAGCATGAGCCTACCAAAATCATTGTGGAGCGAGAACCTGGTCCTCGGCTACTGCTCTCCAGTTTAAGACAATTTTTTGTAGATTAAAAATTAGGTGCTAATTAAGTACCTCAATTACGACTTATTTGCTGCAGCAGTTCTGGGGATATTCAATGATCTGCTAACTTAAAAAAAAGTTAGCAGACTAACTATCTAAAAACAGTGTTGGAGTTTGATTAAAATTCCTAAATTGATCGAAAAATGAAGTGCTATTTAAGTGCTTCATGTTCGCTATCTCAGAAGCACTCAAAAAACTTTTTTTTTCTAAATAACTTATGGATCTGTTATCTTTAGAAACCACCTTGGACAATTAGATTTAAGTGCTATTTAATTGCCTCATGTTTACTGTCTTAGAAGCACTCGAAAAACTTTTTTTTTCTGAATAACTCTGCTATCTTTGACAGACGAAATGTTAAAAAAAACTTGGGAAATTAAAATCAAAATCTAGGGTATGTTCAGATTTAGTAAGTCCTATTTAAGTGCTTTATGTTTGCTATCTCAAAAGCACTCAAAAAATGTTTTTTGGCAGAATAAATGTTAGAAACCACATTGGACAACTAAAATTAAACTTTAACGTATCTATAAGGTTGCGAAATATAGTGTCGACTCGTGTTAACGTAAATAAATAAATAAATAAACAAAACGCCTACGAAAATTCATTCGCATTAAAGCAACTTTGTCGACAGATATGTAACTGCTTTTACACATTAGTACACATAGAGCACTTATATCTACAGATATGTTCAATTTTAGTTGTCTTAGGCCCTCCGCACGTTAGGCGACTAAAAAGAAACTAAAGTAATCACAAACAATACGTATATTTAATAAATACTAAATACCTACAAAATTAAACTCCCTCCCAATAGTATTTCAAGGTTTTTCCGTGATGTCGTTTAATGTAGTTATAGAAGCAAGGGTATTTTTCCACTTTTTCTACGATACTAATATTTAACGATTGTTCTGTCATTTTTTATAAAACCACCTAGAAATCAAAATAACTTAGCGACCAACTCGTCGGGTTACTGTGATTGGTTACCGACACGTTACAAACTGTTTGCCAAATAATTGCGCCGTGTGCGAATGTTCATTGAAAACTTTGAAACGCAGGGATGGCAAGTTTCTGAACATTTGCACACGGCACAATTAGTTGGTAACCAGTTTGTAACGTGTTTGTTTTTAGTCGCCTAATGTGCTTTCTATCATTTGATATGCCAAAGATAGCAGATCAGTTAAAAAATAGTTTTTCTAGTGCTTTCGAAATAGCAAACATAAAGTACTTAAATAGAACTTAAATCTAAACATATCCTAGATTCTGATTTTAATTTGTGCAAGTTAACATTTGATTTTGCTAAAGATAGCAGATCAATGTGTTAAAAAAATGTTTTTAGTGCTTCTGAAATAGCGAACATGAAGCACATAAATAGCACTTAATTTTTTGATCCATTTAGGCATTTTAATCAAACTCTAAAACTTTTTAGATAATTAGTCTGCTAACTTTTTTAAAGGTAGCAGATCATTTAATATCCAAGAACTACCGCAACAATTAAATCGTAATTGAGGTACTTAATTAGCAGTTAATGGGCACTTTATTTCTAATGTACAAAATTTTTGATCTGCCTCAAGTGGTCTGCTGCTGACATGAAATTAAAATTGAAGATTATTCAATGATGTTTACGTTTACAATATAAAAATTCTAATAAACAAGTTAAAAGGTTTCTTTTTACAATAAGACAAAAGTTCAAAAATGTACTTGCTTGAATTATATAGATGATGCTCCTCTTCAAATGACCATTAATGTAACACTCGAAAAAAACAAACACCTTCCAAACCTTAGTCAGTAAAAATTTTCCAAATCTTGATGATACAAACTTGGTAAACAGTTAATTTAAAATCGTTTTGTAGAAATACCATTATAATTCCATATAATTTTGATTGACGTATGAAATGTCAAATTTTAATTTAAAATGTGTAATTCAATAAATATTTACATAAATTATTGTATTTTTGTAGAAAACCATTATTATTAGATGTAGAAAAATGATCGTTATTAAGTTGGTCGTAGAAAAAAACCTTGATATTTTTGATGAATGAATATTTGTTTTTTTTAAAACTATAACAACCATTTTTAAAAACATAAACAATGACCTTAAAATTAATAACAATGAACAAAATTACATAAAATTCAGTAAACAATCTTTAATTTAAAAAAAATTGTTTAAGAAGGGTTCACGGCGTTAACAATGACCATTTTCCAAACGTCTTACTTAAGACGGGGGAGATGGTATGAGAGTTTGGGACCATTTCAACATGAAATCATGTAAAAAATTCATGCGCTCAATCTAAACAAATCATTACTTATAATGTACATTATTTTAATTCCACCGGCGCAAAAGTGGCAATTATGGAATCCAGATTGTCGCCAAGACAGAGATGTATGAAAAGAAATGGCTCGAGGAAAGTATACAGTGTGACCCATGAGGTTTTGGCCAGTTTATATCTCGAAAACCAACTACGATATTGAAACTTGACAATTATAAACAGTGGGTAGTTATGCTCATTGTAAGTAACAAATGACGTTGTTGAAACGTCACATTTCAACAATACCGAAACCACAAGAAACTTACTTAGACGATTTGGATGCTGCATTAAGAAAGTGGGAATCAATTTGAGCATCAAACGAAATTTTTGTAAAAGTGTTATAGTTGTTGTTTTATGTCAGTAATTTTACTTTGCCACTCAAATAAAAATAAATCATCACAAAAGTGCATTTATCGTTTCTATAGTAACAAAAAACACTAACCAATAGGTATTATTGAATTGGCATTAGAGATCTTTACTGTAGTGCAAAAGTAAATAGGGTGTATAATTAAAATTTTAAAGATGATATCACATGACCCGAAATGTGATGTTTCAACAACGTCAATGGGCATAACTACCCACTGTTTATACGAGCCCCGTCTCATCATAATTGGCCCATTGTAAAAAAATACGTAATTTTGTTAATTCACGAAAAAAAACAATGCTAAAGCTACAATTAAATTATTTCAACAAAATATCAACCGAAAAAACTTAAAACATTATTACATTTTAAGATTAATAAAGTTAAATTTAATTTTAACATAAAGATAAAAATTACGAAATTTTTTACTTTTTTCGCAAATTTTTATAATATTTTCATAAAAAACCTTTAAATATGTGAAATAATTAAGTGGCTACGCGTTTGCTAAACAAAATAAAGTTTTTTTTGTTTACAATTAGTAAAAATGACTCGTGGAAAAGTTGTTGATGAAAAAGTCCGCACAATTGTTATCAATTTATTTAAAAAGGGAAAATCAAACGCGGAAATTGGGAATATAGTTAGTTTATCAAAGTTTACTGTTAGAAATATTGTTCGAGGTTATAAAACATCCGGTACAATTGCTACAAAACCTCGGTATGTGCCGAAATCCAAAATATCAGATGCTGATAGACGGGCTTTGAAGAGGATTATTAGAGAAAACAGGCGTTCGAACTACGGTGAATTATCTGCTCTCTGGAGCGATGGTGTGGGGCTAAGTATTTCAAGATCCACGTGCCATAGAGAAGCTCTTAAGTTAGGTTTTAAAACTTACAAGGTAATTTTGATTTGGCTTTCTGATCATAATATTTCACTTTTGGAGTGGGTAGCAAGTAATTCCGACTTGTCACCAATAGAAACCCTTTGGCACATAATGAAAAAAGATTACCTATACAACCAGCTAGAAACGTAGTCATATTAAAACACAAACTTCAAAATATTTGGGATACTTTCACTCCAGATAAGTGTCAAAACTTAGTAAGTACACTCATGAAATTTAAAACTTGGACACCACAATTTCTGTAAACAAAAGTTTGCACATTGTGAAGCGGGCTTAAGGGTATCATTTACAATTCTAACAGCAGGTAGTCTCAGCAGGGGTTATCTTATAGAAGGACTGTAGAATGAATCATTACACTAAGCACGTTTTAGAAAATAGGTAATTTACGTTGCTTACTTAATTTTTTCTTTAAAGAATATATTTGAAGGTATCGCTAATTAAACACCATAGCTCGATTAATTATCGAATCAAAATTTTGTTTAGGAAATGTTTACAAAATAAAATTAGAAATAATTTTGATTTAAAAACGTCTACAAGCAATAACTTTTAAATTAAATCAAAAACTAAACATGGTTATTTGGGTTGACTGATTATTACTTATTTTTAAATAAATCTAACCTACTAATTATTGTAAGTTATTAAAAAAATCATTAAACTCTCTATTCATAATATTTAGTCCTTACAAAATGTATATTTTATGACGTTTCATTTTTTTCTGTAGTTAATATAAAAAGTGAAAATAAAAACTAAGGCAATTCTTATTGTCAACGTATATATTTAGTTTTTGACAAGAATTTATTACATAATTATAATTAAGATACCAAGTTATAGTTTAAAATTAAATGAAAACGTTTTTTTTAAATAAAGGTATTACTATATAAATAAATATAAGAAATCAATAATGGGTGTGACCTCCATTATTATTGATACATAATTCTAATTAATATTAATCGTTTCCCATGCGGTATCAATGGCTGCAATTAGTGCATTACGGTTTACTGGTATAAAATTTGGCCCTTGTTGTCTTCGGATAACAGCAAGTATTCGAGCCCAAACATTTTCGATAATGTTAAAATCTGGGCTTTTTGCTGGCCAGGGTAACAGCTCCAAGTTATTTGCTTGTATCCAGTTGCGCACAACCTGCGAAGTATAGGGTCATCATATCCCGATAGTTAATTATCGAATGTTCCAAGAAAATATGTGTAAATAGTAAATGGAATCTACTAACGTAACGTTAAGTCGTTAATTATAGTTACATAACTCTCCTTTCATAAGATATAGTTCATATTAATATGCTTATTGTAAAGCTTCGTACACACCTGAACAACAAACCGAGGAACAAACAGAACAACGAACCGAACGGCAATCGGAACATTAATTTGGACGGTGCTACGTACGAATTTTAGAACAGATTCGCAAGTCCTGATTGTTCCACGAACGGTTTGCGGCGTTCCCGCAACTTGTCGGTTTTTTCTCCGACATCAAAGAAAATGCGCGCGAATGCGTTTGCAGGTTTGGACGAATCTAAACAAAACGGCGAACAAACTTATGCGGGAGAATTAAATTATTTATTTTTTGTCCTCCCTTTTGTGGGTTTGTTGTGTTTTTAGGTAATATTATGGAGTTGACAGAAGAAAAATGTTTTAAATTAATCAGTGTTTAAGAATGCAAGAAAAAATGATGTCCCTATTAGCATCATTTGGGCGGGAAATTTCCAAAATAAAAAAAAAGCGAAGTAAATTATAATTTTTTACTCTTCTTTGTGCGTAAAAATTTGGTTGGCACTATCTTCTTGTTTTTCGCAATTTTCTTTTCTCAATAATAAATATATATGAACTAAAAACTACTGAAAATAATTATGGGAACAGCACAAATTTTATACCAGTAAACCGTAATGCACTAATTGCAGCCATTGATACCGCATGGGAAACGATTAATATTAATTATATTGATACCTTGATAGCGTCAATGAGCAGACGCCTCCAAGAATGTATCAATAATAATGGAGGTCACACCCATTATTGATTTCTTATATTTATTTATATAGTAATACCTTTATTTAAAAAAAAGTTTTCATTTAATTTTAAACTATAACTTGGTATCTTAATTATAATTATGTAATAAATTCTTGTCAAAAACTAAATATATACGTTGACAATAAGAATTGCCTTAGTTTTTATTTTCACTTTTATATTAACTACAGAAAAAAATGAAACGTCATAAAATATACATTTTGTAAGGACTAAATATTATGAATAGAGAGTTTAATGATTTTTTTAATAACTTACAATAATTAGTAGGTTAGATTTATTTAAAAATAAGTAATAATCAGTCAACCCAAATAACCATGTTTAGTTTTTGATTTAATTTAAAAGTTATTGCTTGTAGACGTTTTTAAATCAAAATTATTTCTAATTTTATTTTGTAAACATTTCCTAAACAAAATTTTGATTCGATAATTAATCGAGCTATGGTGTTTAATTAGCGATACCTTCAAATATATTCTTTAAAGAAAAAATTAAGTAAGCAACGTAAATTACCTATTTTCTAAAACGTGCTTAGTGTAATGATTCATTCTACAGTCCTTCTATAAGATAACCCCTGCTGAGACTACCTGCTGTTAGAATTGTAAATGATACCCTTAAGCCCGCTTCACAATGTGCAAACTTTTGTTTACAGAAATTGTGGTGTCCAAGTTTTAAATTTCATGAGTGTACGTTACCCAAAAAAATTCAAGCTGTAATTAAAAATAAAGGTGACGTCACACAGTGGTAAAGATTTTTGGATTTTGTATGTTTTCCTTGCTTTTGACAACTTATATGTAATTTAAAGTTTAATATTGCAATAAAATGTTTTACATTGTTTAAAATGGTGTTTTTAATAAACATTTAATTTAATTCATCGTAAATTAGCATGATGTTATTTATAAATAAAAATATTGGTGAGCCAATTGAGATAGGACGGGGCTCGTAATTGCCAAATTTCAATATCGTAGTTCAGATAGTTTTCGAGATATAAACTGGTCAAAACCTCATAGAACACCCTGTATATGCGAAAATATCAAGTCAAATTTTGTACAAAGGCATTTTAACATCGAATGTGGGTCCAATATTCCATATTAAATGAAACAATTTGTTGCATCATTCCATCGATATTTGTAAGTTCTCAAGGTCAATTACTTATCTAAAGGCTGTTCTCTCAGGGAGCTATAAAGTTTATGTAAATTTATCTCGCTTATTTTTAAAAATGTTTTCCTGATTTTGCACAAACATATAGCTAACATTATTATTTATGTCGTGCAGGAGCTATTTTTTTTTATTTTCGTTTTTGTTGTATTTAATTTAATTAAAACGTAAAATAATAGAAAAATAGATTTCCTTATAAGCCCAAATTTCGACTCCTGCGCGACATAGATAATAATTTTCTGACAACCCTACTTTTTTTAATTTTTACTTAAAAATCAATGAGAAAATTAACATTAAGTAAACGATAAACACTGAAAACTCTTGGAGAATTGTGAAATGAATGTACTCGCGGGCGAATTTTCTGAGCGCAACAGGCCAGACTTGGAAGCCGATTAATATTAATAGATAAATAATATATTGTTGAATTGTTGATGTCAATTTTTTTGTACATGACGTGCATTTTAAACAGTTTTAGAAACAGAAAAAACAACAAATAGCTATTTATGTAACAAGAAATAAAAATAGTGAACCGCCTACTAGAAATCTGAAATGGTCCCGAGTGATAAAACAGCCTAGACACAGAACAAAAATGGCAAGCGTTTTTACAAAGGTAAAGATGTACCGAATTTTGTTATAATTGTAAAGGTAAATTCGCATTTGAATACATACTTTATTACAATTACAAGCTACATAATCAAATAAAAAGTTTAATCTATTTTGGAATCACAAAATAAATTAAGCGAAAAATAATATTTCGACAAGACAATAAAAAATTTACAAATGCAGATACTAATTTAGAAGATTGAAAATATTTACGAGGTCATTTCAATGATTGCGTATAGATAAAACCATACTAGAAATAGACTTTTTTCAAATAATAAATTCTCCTTCTTAAAACACAGAATCGTTTACCCACAAAAGTGCATTAGTAAGGTGTTTCCAACAAAATAAAAGCGTTTGCACTTCCCCACAATTGCAATATCCACCACAATCGAACTATAGCCATAAGTAAACTAAAATAACTCTAACCTGTAAGCGGTATGTGGACAAAAGCAGAACTGTTTAAAACTTTTTAGATCATTGCATCATTTTATTATAACTTTCTATTATTAATTTTTCAAAGTAATGTGAATAATTGCAAGATTACAACCAAGTGTTTTCCAAACTTGTTGTTCCTGTACATGTTGAACCGGCGAGAAGGCGCCAGCCTGTGATATTCGTGTAGGTCGAAGGAGGACGCTGGACGCGTGAGGACGCCCACATAGCACGGCGCCGCAAACACCAATCTATAACCCATATCGTAGAAGTGACAGTTTAACATTAATTTCCAGTAATAGAAAAGATTTTTAAGATTGTGAAAACGTTACGACAAAATATACAACTACATTACACCCAAATTTTATTGCTTTGTGTTCGCGTGTTAGTTATTTAGAACTATTAGATAATCTATTTTTATTAAAAGCAGAACACATCTTGGAACATAAATTTACTTTCCAAATCATACAATATAAAAAGAAAAATTGCACTAAATTCATATAAATTTTCATTTACTATACGATTTAGTAAATAAAAATACATTTTTTAATTAAACCTAGAAGGCAATCATAATTTAAAAAAACATTTAAGCCAAATTAAATATAAATTGTCATTCTTGTAAAGATCAAAATAGTCGGCGATCTTCGATTCAAAACTATTACTAAAAAAAACCCGTTGACCCCCAGCCATTAATAACATAAATAAGTCAACAAAAGAGACTATAATTGCACAAGTTTTTGATTACATTCCTGCAATAATCATGTATTATTAAAATTAAACATGTTTCAAAAGAGTAAAGGGCACTTTTCATTGTGTGATTTATCACATGATTGTATCATAGGAAATATTTTTCATAATAGAATGGTACCTATTTTGGTGTGTATTCCGTGTGGATACCGATAATATCATTGATCTGTTTTATCGACTAAACGAATTCGATTTGAGGTTAAGTTTATTACCGTTATTTTACTCCTCAATTCCATTTTCCCCACGCAGTTCTTGAGTGCGGATTGATTCACAAATTTGCACCCTACTTTGATGATCTTGTGGTTTCAAGGCTTAAACTTGTGTAAACTTGTATGAATGCATTTCATGGTTAACAAGGATGCTTTAAACGGAACCATGTATTAAACCTTAATCAGTTTTTGCACTTCTGATGAAAGCTTGTGGATAAGCGTAAAAATTGCCTAAAACATTTATGATGTTTCCTTCATCAGAAGTTACAAGCTTCGGTAAATGTAGTGTCGCTTTTAGTTTCGACCCATAATTAATGAAATTATTTTGTAATCGTCTGTCTCCTGTTTATTAGTTGTAAGTTGGGGTACATTTCATTAAACTTCCAAATAATCCAAATACCGCAGTAAAAAACGTTAAATTTGGGCAATGTTTCAACAAAAATTTTGGAAAATAATTAATATCTCGAAAACCGCTAGAGATAGATATAGGACAATATTAAGCAAAAATGATCAGAAAGTAATGGCGTATTTTAAAACCTAAAATATACATGATGTGCTATTTGAAATAAAAAAAGTTGCCACATGTTCCACAAGACGCGGCAACATGGCATGGTTGAAGATATTTTAGGTCGATAGATCATCCGTAATTACTTAAATAACCAAATTTTCAGAATAATCCTATGTCTCGTTTTCCGTAAACATATCAGGTACCATCGACCGTGGATCACCCTGTAGGTATATACGATGTGCCGAAATAAACAATTGAATTCAAGAAGTCTAATTAACAATCATTAGTTATATAATAATAATAATATTAATATAATTTATTGAAAGATAATATACAGAAACATGTCTACATTTTTCATTGACTATCTGCCAAAGAGGGCCTGGTCAATTCACCCGCCCACGCAAGTGCATTGATTTTCATCATTAAGGAGGAAATAATCACTTAACATAAAGAAATTATATATCATGAACGTAGACAAACAATTAGTTAAAACAAATCACTTTCTAATCCCTACAATTACATAATTAACGTAATCTTCGTTCTACAATCCAATGACAATAAAAAAGTTATTCACTAAGCTTAAAGATTGTGACCTACCAATGAAAGACGCTAGTTACTTCTGCTAGCTATGGAAGCCACAAAAACAATATTATAAGAAGAAGAGCAGCAAAAAGCATCTTATTAAAAATTTCTACATGTCAGACAAATCTAAACCGCTGCGATTGGCTCCTAAATCAACTAATTTACATATTACTCCGAATAATTTTCAGAAAATGAAGGTGAAATATACCACACAAGTGTTTAGTGAATCAGTTGCAGTTGGTTTATCAACGTATGTAGCTTTTAATGCTTTTTGATTTATTTGCATTCCTGTGCTGCTTGATTTTTACAAGAAATATGTTTATTTTTTATTTTTTGGCTTAAATTTGGCTAGTAGTGGAAAAAAATAGTATATACACCATGGTTGTAAGTTCATTATTGCCTACGCACCTTATTATAAACTGGTGCTAAGGCAATAATGACTGACTTCACAACCTTGGTGTATTATATACTATTTTATAAGGTCAAAAAATAAAATTTTTAAATTTGTTGAAAACCTATCGCTTATGTTCTTAGACGCCGACCCAAACCAATACCTCCCCCTAGCTCAGTTGGTCCGCGCGTGTGAGTATAAAGTAGTAACTAAATTGTCCATCTACAAATTACGGTGCGAATCCCGGGTATACTTTTTTTTTTAATTTCTTTTAAACCCAATTAAGTTTTGTTGTTTATCTTTCTTGTTTATGCTTTTATTCTGCATTATACAATTCAACTAACTAGATAGTACATAAAATAAGCTTAATGGAGTTTAAATGAAATAAAAAAGAAACTATTCTCGGGATTCGAACCGTAATATGTCTACAATTGCCAAATTTAAATATCGGTGGTTCAGATAGTTTTCGAGATATAAAAATTTTAAAAAAAAACTCACCCTGTATACATAAATTGAAATCTTCTTTCCCAAAATAATTATTCCTCCAAATATGTATTAAAGCTAATTAAAGCAATCTCATTAAATGTTGCTACAACATTAGCATTTATTTAACCAATTACTGCTTAATTTTAACAGTGTCCATTAATCAAAAATGGATCAACAAGCTAAAGCTCGATTTCATAAATTTGTTTAAAGTCGCCTTTAACTAAATGAAATTAAAAAAAAAAGATAAATAAAGGATTTTATTTAGGGTGCGAGTGAAATAAAAAACCGACTTTAAAATTAAACTTCGTTTAATTTGATTATGAAACTGCCAGGATTAAGATCACATTACTGTGCACGTTACTTAAGATCGATGGAATTTAAAAAAAAAGGTTCATGAGAAGTGATCCTAAATTAAGTAAGATTTGTTTCACATTTAAAAATCAATTTAAAAAAACGCCTAATTAATGTTGGTCAAAATATTTCTAGCAGTTTTTACATAAAAAAAAACAGCTAAAAAACACAAATTTCAAAATAACGAATCAATTAAAGTGCGTTATTTACACTTCACTAAAGCAACGTATATTAAAGAATTTAAAAAATGCAATAATCTTCATGCCTCATTAGCCTAATATTAAGACATTATCCGTTATAGTAACTAAATCATAAATATAACTAAAAGCTTTAGAATAAATTTTAGTGCCATCACAATTTAAACCGCATCTCATATTTTTGTTAATTAAAATGCAATTAATTAAGGTAAAATGATCGTACGTATACCACGAAATTATAAAAATATTTTATTGTCCAATTACTTTTAATTAATACATTTATTTAATTTATTCCAAGATTACAGTACAGGTTGTTTTATTCTGACATTATCAGGTTTCAGTTTAATTTGGGTATTCAAATTTTTTTAATAGAATTTCCATTCAAAACTTCTGTACATCAATATTATTGAAAGAAAAAGTTGGATAATTGTAATAAAAATTAAATATTTGTATGTTGAGAAAATTTATCAATTTTTTTGTATTGTGTTTAGTTTCATACATTTAATCGCTAGCAACAACTTAATGTTTGTAGAATATGGGACTTAAATTAGAGTTTACAACAGTAATCAAACCTAAACTTTCCTTTTTAATTAAATTTTAAATTGTGAATTTATTAATGCACTAAGCAACATTAAAAGATTGACAAACACGGTGTATGTTTAAAAAAACATTAATATTTTTAATTTCTTCTTAGTAGAAATACATTATAATTTTATATTTCAATTTATGAGGTTCTAATGGTTTATTCATAACAAATAAATCTATTTTGTCAATAAAATTTTGTATCTACTGATCGATCTTGAAAATAAAAGCACACAGTAGTCATTTTCTGTACTTAAAGTCGTAGTCAATTAATTATTCAAATAAATTTTACTGCCCTAGTGGTAAAATTATATGTTCATTTAATGATTTAACGACATTTTAAAAGACAGATAAATAAAGTGAAATATTTTAGGAATACTTTACAGAGATAGCTATTCTATATTTAAATAAGTAGAGATAATAAAATTTTAATTTGGCCATAAATAAACGCATAAAACAAAATGAGCAAAAAAAAGGAGAATAAAGTCAAGATCAATATTTGGTACTTTGAAAAGTTTCTAGAATATTGAAATATTCAATAATACTGAACAATTTGTTTAGCAAAAACTATCGAATCAATTTATTAAGTCAACCTCTAAAATGTACATTACATCATGTTGGATATAAATTAAATTAACGTTTGATTTGATCAAAAATAAGTTTTACTAATGAGATCTAATTCAATCAATTATTTCAACCATGATTCCATTGTATCAATTACGTAATTTGATACCGGTTAGTTCTAAACAATTATTCTAATGTAACTTGTAACAAATTGGAGCGTTAGCTATTTCATTGAAGATGGATAAATGTAAAATTTGTTAAAAAAATTATTAAATAATAAATTTTGCACACCGGAAGCAATTATATGCCGCTCTTCCAAACGTACATAAATTCACTCCGCAGTGAACGTTGTAAAACATTTAAAAATCATATTATTTATGTGTTTGAAACAATAATAAATGAATAAAAAAGAAGTTTCAAATTTTCCGTACACATTTTGACATAATAATGAAGACAAAAAAAATCAGTGGGTTTGAGTGACAACTGAATCTTCTGAAAAGAGATTGATCATTTTCTTCCTTTGCGTACATAAACGTATGAAGCAAATTCTTTATTTCCTAAATTAAAAAAGCTTTGAAAAAATCGGCTCATAAGTTGAATTTTATTTAATTGACAGATGTCAAAATATGACATTTTTTAAAGACGAATAAGATGGCGTCTCAATCGCCTTTGTTATCCGTAACCCGCCTCAAGTATCATTTTTCTTACTGCCGCCATATTGGATTTTTCGATTTTTGGAAATAGATTCTCAAAAGTGCTTAAAAAATTAATAGTAAGAATAATAATAACTTTATTTTCAGTGACAAAAAACATTTTGTCATGTAAAAATATAATAATTAAGTATTTAAATTACAAACATTGGCAATAAAAAGAATTCATTAAGATTATCAAAACAGTCATTGACTAGAAATGTGAAAAGGTTATATTTAAATATTAAAAAAGTATCAGACTTTTTAATGTAAACAGGTAAGTGATTAAATATTCTTCTCCCTATAATAAGAATGTTTACAAAAAGTGAAAAACCGTTGAAATATTGTGATAACGTCCAAAATAGTCTCAAAATTAAATATAAAAATTTTAAAGAACATGCAAAAACTTACCAAAAGTATCGGTATTTTTTCAAATACACAGAACACTCTAGCATTTTCTTGACGTCACAACCTCTATCGTGAACATAGCGTACTGTATTGTGATTTTCATTTATAGCGGGTGTTCAAATAAAAAAACTGATACAAAGTTTAGGTTAGAATTCGATGTATCTAACAAAATAGGTATTCATTTCTGTCGATTTTTAGGTTATATTTATGACACTTTCTAATGAAGATGCCTGCCCAGTCTAGTTTTGTTTACTATTTAAATTTATGTTTAGTTTAGGAATTTGCCACTAGCAAATAATCAAAGTCAAAATGACATTTTCAAAAAACCTAAGGTGCACATGTGACAATAAAGATACTGACGTCATCGCTCAGGGTGCGTCAAATTCATAGATTTTATGTTAATTTTCTTTGTTTGATCCTGCGATTGAAACACGTTGTTTCTTACATGGATACGCATCTAGAAACCTTCTGTTTTACAACGAGTGGACGAAAGTAGTGAGTGTAATTTACTTACACCCACTCGCTGCATGAAAAATGTTGCCCGTTCCTTTTTTCGCTGAAACTAGGAAAAACCAGGAAACAAATTACTATGTAATCTACATAACACATTTATTTATTAACAAGAAAATGAACAGTACAATTATTGAAAGTAGGGTTATTTAAACCAAACGTACCAGAGGTACCAACAACAGAAAATTGATCTTCAGTAGCTTCCATAGTACCTTCTGTTGTTTTAACTTGTATGCGAATTTTTTTACAGGTGTTTTCCTCGGCGTTAGTTATTTTCCTCGCTATGTCGATTTTATTGGTCAGCGAATCTTCTACATAACTTTCTGCCACAGAAGAAGAACACCAACCTCCATGCCGTTTAAGTGTTAAAATATCTGCCGAGGCATTAGCTAAAAACGTTGCCGATGTTCGGCGAAAACAATGTCCCGTATATAAATGGGGATCTTTCAGGTTTAAATAGTTCGCTATCAAACTTGGTATTTTTGCTAATGTGTTTATACCTACTGGTTGCGCTGTACATTTCCCCAGATGATAACACAAAAAAATCTTCCTTCACCAAGAGCTGAAGGGCGCAACGCTGCATATTTGCGATAAATTTCTAAACCGTTTAATATATCTTTTCCTTCACCACTTGTTACAACAAACGAACGAGACTTGTAATTTTTGGTTTTTAAAATTTTGACGACCAATAAATTTCCCTTATCTTCTATGTCAGTTGTTTTGAGATTGACTAGTTCATCGCACGTACAGGCCCCCATAACTCCCATTATAGTAACTACTTTCATTAACAAGAACGACTCATCGGCAGCTTCGTTGATAAACATCTCCACATCTTTTTGATCAAACGTCTTCGCTTTTTTAGGTTGATATCTTTTCGATTTATATTTCAAAACAGCAATCCACATTTTAAACCTACAAATTATTCACATGATTACATTAAGTAATTTTGAAAATTTAGCTTTTTGAAACTTACTTGCTAATATCTACTTTCTCAAAAACACATAAGGTCGATTTCAACATCGAGTATGTAGACCACAAAGAAGGAGGCGCGTACTTTTGTATTAAACCATTAAAATAAGCCAAAATAACTTCCTCCTTTACAACAAATACATTTCTTGATTTCATCCAATCACGAAATTTTTCTAGTTCTTTTAAGTACCTTGCTTTAGATTTTGCAGGCAGTATATTAAATGTAACGGCATCAGCTTCTTTCAAAATGTCTTCAGCCACAATAACATCGTCTTCTCGCTCCATATTTTCATACATTAAAAACGATTTTAACTTTTACAAATTAATTAATTTGCGAATGTTTTATTTTTGTTTACACAAACAATAGCAACGCAATATATACTATCTACCTATTTACATATTTATATTAAATTAATAATTTTTATTAATAAAATTTAATAGTTTTTAGTAACGTTTCAATCACAGGATCAAACAAAACGCTATACAGCACTCGTGAAGAACGAATTCGCTCACTTATGAGCCCATGCGTGAGCGAATTTCGTACTTTCTTCACTAGTACTGTTTTATACTATTGCACTTATTTTTGCGAAAAATATTTTTTGGGAGATTTGATTATTATTACGTGATTCTACAACGGAAATACCATGAGTTTTCGTTATAATTAGAAAATAGGGAACATACGGATTGTGGGTGACTTTTCAGATATTTGTAACTTGTTTCATGCTAATCTATATAAATGAATTGTACGCTATGATTAGTAAAAACACGGTTGTTAGATTTCTAAAAAGATATGTTAGTGAATTTAACTTTTTAATCAGCCTTGAGCAGTGTTCTTTCCAACTGAGGGTTTCAACAATTCTGAGATGTCCTTCATCAATTTTTAAACCTAAAAAATTATTTATACAGTTTTTCTTATTGTTAATTTGAAGATTTATTTAAAGGTTTCTTTAATTTTGGTTTGTGTAAAATCTTATACAAGGTTATTCACGGTATACGACACGGAATATTACAGCCAAACTATTCAATAAAATCGGAAAAATATATCTGAGATGGATAGAGACCTATCGGAGGAATATTTTTAAATTATTTTCGAAATATACAGGTGTTCCAAAATACACAGAACTTATCGAAGTTGTGTTTTTTCTTATAGAATGTCCTGTATATTATTACATTTTCAGTTTCTACGAACAAAATAAGAAAAGCTTTTATAGAGGTTTACCTTACTTAAACCAAAAGGTTTTTGAGATATTTTGTATTTTATGAAAAAATCGTTCCAATTTTGCCGATTCATATCTCAGCAACTATTCTCTTTCTCCAAACTAAATTCGCACTGAAGTCTATCAATTGATCAGATTTTATGTGGAACTTGTGAAAAATCTATTATCATATACATGATGTGTACAAAATAACATTAAATAATGACATGTTTTGAACCGCAATAAGTTGCTTAATTTAAACGGAACACCCTGTATTTTATATCAACAACAAATGTAATATGTAATTACATATCAAACAATACTATAGTGTCCTATAGCTAAATGTTCAGGTTATCATGAAAATGCAAATTTTCATAATGAAGACTGATTTGTAACAATTTTAATATTTATCAAGTAAGCTATACAACTTTGACAGGTGAATATTATGTATTTGTAAGAAACCCGTTGATTGACGGGCAAATTTTAATGCATGAATTTAATAATGCTACACTCCGCGTGCATGTAGGTTGATCCCATTATTCTCTGAATAATGTTAAACCTATGGCGGACGAAAACCCCTTGGCCCCGCCCCTGTATGAAAATTTCCGGTTTTCGGATTTTTCCCGTTGATTTGAAAGCAAGACCCATCGGCATGCCGAATTTCAAGTCTCTACGACGTCTGGAAGTACCCGTTTAATTTCGGAGACAGACATGAAATAAGTAGGCGCTTTATTTTAAGCACATGTTTTTTGTATTCCACCAGTATGTTTTACAATATTGTAAACAGCTTAAGAATTGATCCGTGGAGCAGATAATTCATTAGAAGGGATATTATTGTGAAGTAAATTTGTACGTTTATTAAATTCTTGTAAACTGTATACATATTTATTTCTCTCAAAATTTAAATTACAGTTGATACACAATGCAAATCTTCTCCTTCTTACAAATACATAATATTCACCTGTCAAAGTTGTATAGCTTACTTGATAAATATTAAAATTGTTACAAATCAGTCTTCATTATGAAAATTTGCATTTTTCAAGACAACCTGAACATTTAGCTATAGGACACTATAGTATTGTTTAATAGGTAATTACATTTTACATTTGTTGTTGATATAAAATACGTAGTGTTCCATTTCAAATAAGCAAGTTATTGCGGTTCAAAACATGTCATTAATTAATCTTATTTTGTACACATCATGTATATGATAGTAGATTTTTCACAAGTTCTACATAAAATCTAATCAATTCATAGATTCCAGTGCAAATTTAGTTTAGAAAAAGGTATTAGTTGCTGAGATATGAATCGGTAAAATTGTGACTTTTTCATAAAATACAAAATATCTCAAAAACTTTTAGGTTTAAGTAAGGCAAACCTCTATAAAATCCATTCTTATTTTGAACGTAGAAACTGAAAATGTATTAATATACATATCCATAAGAAAAACACAACTTTGATACGTTCTGTGTATTTTGGGACACCTGTATATTTTGAAAGTAATTTTAAAATATTCCTCCTATAGGTCTCTATCAATCCCAGATATATTTTCCTAATTTTATTAAATAGTTTGGCTGTAATATTCAGTGTCGTATACCGTGAATAACCCTGTATAGCCTGTATTCTTGACATTTAGAGAAAGTGAGAAACGTTTCGTAAAGTATCATCTCCTTTACTTGATATTAACAATGAAGTATCGTCCGCATAAAGAGTACACGATACATTTTCTGATACAGCGCACAGTGGTCCAGTCTTATGGAAAATGCAGTCATGAGGTTTTAGGGTGCATATTATGTACGTAGAATTATATTTTCATGTAGAATTTTCGTTTAAAACTTAACAAATCTACAGTCATTTTAATTAGAATATAAAGAAAAAAAACAAAAATTGAAGAATAATTCTTAGGCTACTTAAAAAAATATATTAATTACAAACTTATTTTAAAAACTTTATATATTAATGAAAATAATTGCAACAAAACTGAGTTAAGCTTTCCTTAGAACAAGAGTGGTATTATATAATTCATTTATTTACTTTAAAGTTTGGGTTTGGTTTATTTAACTTAAAGTTTGGGTCTGTTCAACTATACTTTTAAATAGGTAATTGTATAACATACGTTATCGAACTTCTTCAAGAAGATCAAACACATCTGGAAATAGCATGGACTTACTAGTGCCGTGTAATTTTCTTAAAGTAGATCTTAAAGGATCTGAATGAAGCAAAAGTCTATGCAAAAGATCTGTGTTTGTAAAAATTCGAGAATTCTTTCTGGTATTATCACGTCTAAATAATTTTAGATTTTTATTGGACGCCTCTGCTGCTTCCTTAGAAAAGTTCTCCTATAGACAAAAGTGCCTTAGATTAATGGAGAAGAATTTTGTGGACTGAAGCAGGTAGATTATACCAAGGATATTGTCTGACAAGTTCTTAGCTATATCTAAAGCATATGTTTCCAACTTTTTTGAATTGATTTTATACCCGGATCCTAAAGTTTATAAAAGGACGCAACACCTATAAATAAGGTCTTTATTTAATCCTGTAATTTCAGCCGAGATATCAGGATTTGTAAAAAACTTTCGTGCAGTGTTACCGTCGTTAGATGTGCCACTTCCTCTACTTCGTGGCTTATCCACAATCAGGCCTAATCTTTCTCTAAATGTCTTTTGGATTCGAGATTTTTTTTTGCAAGAAGTGTCTTTTCATCCTGTGATCTAGCCTGCCATTTTTTAAAATCTAATTTGTAGGAGAGATGAATAAAGTACTCAAAGAACCGAATCCACGAGTGAAGTGGGGATAAGCCAAAACGAAACCTGTTCACATCTACGTGTTTGATTAAACATAGCTCGATATTGTTCATTTCATTTGGTGTTGCATTACAAATATAACACCTACTTGACGAAGTGTCAGTAAGGGCGCAACATACTTTACCGTCAACCATGGTTAATTGTAACGTATGTTGAATTTTTAGTAAACGGTCTCCGTATTTAAGTTGTTGCCTTCAAATTCTTAATTTTGCTGCTGAAATGCGATTCTTCTTGCAGAGACAGTTCCTGGGTTTCTTTTGCAAATTGAAATCGAACAACTCGGCAATATCTAGTAGATGAAGGGCGCGGATTTTTCCACACGATAGCATCATGATCTGAATTTCTTGATTTAGAAATTAATTGGAGAGGGACATAGGATGTCACAAACAAATGTTCGTCACTAGTATTTGTGTCTAAAAACTTCTGTTTGTATTCGCTATGCCCCGTCATCAGGTCATCTTGAAGTGGAAGAGTTGACAAAACATCTTTTTGGGACTCAAGAATACGCCTAGCCGTGTGATTTAATAATGATTGCAACTCAATTTCTGCCGATGACTCTGATATTTGTTCGTCTGAAGGAAAGCACCTTTTCTTCGCTTCAAGAACTTTTTGATAAGAAGGAAACGTATGTGATGCAATTTTGAATTAACCAAATTTTTAATTAATATATAATGTTTGATCAACTTAGCTTCAACGATGAGTGAAAGTATTTCGTTTATACTGATCTGTGGATTGTAAGATTTTGACTTATCTTCCGTTAAAGCTTTAATTGCAGAACTGTCTAACAAAGATAGTTCTGTCAATCTTCTGCGTTTAGATCTCCCACTGCATTGTTCAAAACTTTTAGAATATCTTTTTCTCTTATAGTAGTAATCAGGAGAGCTCGAGTATGACTCATTCTCAAAAGCGTATGAATTAAAAAAGGTAACGTATGTCGTGGATTTAATAGACCAATCCAGCATGCTGTCAAATAAATTTAAAGTTCCTAACCTAACCTTACTTATCTCTGTTAAAGATGACAAATAGTTTGTTTACATTTTGTAACTTAGGAATTTTCATCTTTACTAACGTTTCATAAAGAAAATATAGGTTGTAAATGGAAAGTGAGTAAAATGCCAGCATTTAGTTGCGTTGTAGAAGTCGCCGTGTATGGGATAATGTAAAATTTTACCCATTTCCGAAGTGCTTAACAGTTGAATGAATTATCGAAGGTGCGACTGCAAAAGTGGATTAATGCTCGACTTATAAATATAAGTTGTTTTCTATTAACATCTAAAAGTAACATCAAACATAATAAACTTACTGTTCCGATTACATTAATGTGTTCGTTTACTTCTACAGCACCAACTTTTGGACAAGCCCGGCATCAGAGTATTTATATCCGAATAAACTTTTATATGATTTCACTTGTTGGGTGTAAAAACTATTCGTTAATACTAAATAAGTTATAACGTCCTGTTCAGTAACAGGCGGAAATACTTTGCTATCAAACTTTGTCCTTTTTCGTTTAATTCATAATCGACTCATAATGACCAAGATTATATTTATAAGATGTATTTTATTTTTGTATCTTTAATTTTGTAAAGTACATGTGATTTAAAAAACGTTGGTGGTATTACATTTTTTAAATATTTATTTGTAAGATGACTTAATTGAAAGAAACTTCACAATTTTTATTGTTGTGATACAGTTTTAAAATATGAGTTAAGTGTATAACGTAGAAATTACTTCATAAAATATATACCGTACAGATCAATAATCAGTTTTCCACCTCATTCTCCACTTTCAGCTTCACTGGTGGTACTATCAGAACCTACATTAATAATAATTGGTGGTTGAATTACATCCCATTGTTTCTGCAGATCCCACCATTCACCCATAAGTTTCTCAGCGTGTGTAATACACTTCATCCAATATTCTTTGTCTACTAAGTCTAAAGATTTCTTCCACATACTTAAAACCTTTTCATCTCCGTACCCTTCACTACCTATATTTTTATCATAATAACCCTTGCATTTTGCCCATACTAATTCTATCGGATTAAATTGACAATGATATGGGGGCAATCGATGAACTTTATGTCCATTGTGATAAGCTATCATGTCAATTTCAAACGTTTTGGGGATATTTGCTTCTGACGCAATAAAAAGTAATTCGTTCTTTAACATATCATCAGTAAATTGTAAATTGTGTTTCATTAAAAATGCCTTAATTTCTTCTTTCTTCCACGAAGCAGTGGGTAATTTCTCAATTAATTTTGAATGGTATGAAGCGTTATCTAGTATAATCATACTTGGCTCGTGTAAATTTGGTAAAAGTTGTTCGGTAAACCATTTTTAAATAAATCGGAATTCATATTGTCATGGTAATCATCGGTCTTGGCTTTTGAAGAAAATATTAAAGAAGTATTTTCAATAAAACCATCTTTGTTACCAGCACTAAGAACAATAAACCTGAAACATATTTTATACTTAATTGTTGAACTAATTTAGCACATATTTACCGTTTTCCTTCACCTAATTGCTTTTTCTAATGCTTTGTTTATCAGAATCGTGCCAACTTTTCTTTGCTGAGCCTCTACCAAAAATCCAAGTTTCGTCAAGAAATACTGGATTATATACTGCTTCATCCTTGTTTTTAAAATATTCTCTTAAAAACTTTGTTCGACTTGCAGCAATGTGGTCTTGTTCAAATAAAGCTCTACGACCATCTTCTGTTTTATAAGAGAAACCAAGGGACCTTAACAGCCTTGTTAAACTGCTTACACTAAAATTAAAGACATCATCGTCTTTTAATTGTTTTTGTAACGTTGCGACCGTAACTGGTGTTACTATAAAAATAAATGCATAAACATTCGGTGCACAAAGTTACTAAGTACTTACGGTTAGAATGCATTTTATAAATTGTTCTCTTAACAATGTCTTTCACATATTCATCTACATCAGTAGACTTTTGCAAAGACGTATGCGTTTTTCTGTGGACTCGTAGGGGTTGATTTACCTTGTTTTAATGCTTCTGCCATCCGTTTCTTCGTAGAAGTCACAGCATAGGTAGAAACACCACAGGCATCGGCAGTTCGCTAATGATAACATAAACATTTGAAAATTCGCATAACTCAAATTACAAATATACTGTACTTGCACTATCGATGTTAATGGCACATTACATCCACCTCGTTCACTTTCTTTCTCGAAATACTTAAGCACATTCATTAGCATTATTTGCGTTTGACTTTTTAAAATTTATTCGTAAGAGACATCTTAAAGCACTTACGGAGTTCTAATAAGAACTGTTTTTACTTAATAACGCAGATAAAAATACTAAGACAATTTAAAACAACGCACGAATTTTAGGTTACAATGAACAGCTGATAAATAATGAATCGTATTAAAACCGACATACGTTCTATTGAAAGTATGGGCAGACATTATTATTATTTTCTGTCTCCTTTCTACTACATAATTCTCAAAAGTGTGATAGAGATAACTAAATCTATATAAGTTTATTATTGTTGCTTCCTTAGATGAATCATACTCGAGCTCTCGTGATTACTACTATACTTGTTGACAGCACTTGATTTTCGTAAAGATCATATGTTTTTACTGGTATCGGGACTATGACATCTATCAGAAGTGTCGACATAAGTGGAAGTTCACAAACTTCTTGTATGTTGAGCCATGCATTATGCTTAGCCCATAGTTTTGATCTGGAGCTACAAGCTTGTTTCCAATACTCCTTAAACTTTTTGCAAAGGTACAACACACGATTTTGCAACTTAATCGTTTCGAACTGTTACTAGACAGATTAGTGACTAATTCGACTAAGACTTGACGGGTTTTTTCTGAATTAGTGGTAGCTTTTTTGGACAGCCAAGTATCAAGATTTAGATTTACCTATTCAGCAAAATGCTAATTATTGTAAAATTCAAGCATTTAAGCTAACCAAGAGTAGCTATGAAAATAATTATTTTTGCATATTCGGCAACATATGGCGACATTCTCTTTAACTCAGTCTTAAAGTAGAGCTCCCAAGGATTTCGCAGATACATATAATTTGCGGAGTAACGCGGGGTAAAGTATTTGAAAACTTACATTAAAATAAAATACATTAAGAAAATGGTAGTGGAGATCACTAACAAGCACAAACAAGAAAAACTTATATTTTCTCAGTGTGTTACTAAAACTATAAAACTACGTACCTTTAACTTCCTATTCCATTATGCCCATCTCTTGTTTTCACAAATTATACTTCAAAACTATTTAAATAATGAGCCTGTTAATGTATATGTGAAACATTTTATTTGGCGTTATTTCCATTTTGACAAGCGAAATCTTACTGACGATTGGTGAACCAGCTGTTTCCGGTGCAAATAAGTAAAATCTAGACATTTATGAGTAATTTGACTAAGTTTCTGACCAAAATAAAATTATGACTGTTTTGAGTATGTGACCGCAGACGGAACCACTGTGCAGCGTTGTGAATTTCATTTATATCGAACAGAAACAAAATAAGTCCCAACACTGATCCCTACGGTACCCCTTTTTTAACTTTTATGTTATGGGATTAAATGAATTAGTTTGTTTTGTCAGACTGGTGATTAATCGTTACAAATTGGCTTCAATTTTTTAGATAAGTTTCTATCCAGTTTAAAGCAACACCTGTGATGCCGTATTGTTCAAGTTTATTTAATAAATTGTCATGCTCTAAGCAGTCAAAGGCCTTTGCTAGGGTCGCAAAAAACTCCAACAGAGCATTCTCCAATTTCTAGAAATTGTATTAACTTATCATAAAAATAAATTAATTCATCAATTGTTGATATTTTTCGTTGAAAACCGAACTGATTAGTCTCCAGAACAATAAATTTGTATATACACGGTTGTAGTCCGCCTGAAAAACAATATTAAAAATTTTAACAAATATTGAGGTCATCGTAATAGGTCTATAGTTGGATATATCGTGCATGTCATCCTTTTAGTGCATTGGTACAATTCGAGTACAATATTATTCTTAACAATTTTGGAAATGTTCCTTCTTGGAATGACACACTTATGAAATACAGCAGCGGATCATTTAAAACCTGATAAACTTGTTTGAATAGAAACTCTGACACATTATCAGGACCAAAAGAATGTTTATTTTTCACCTTAAATTTTACTATATTTATAAGTTCATATTTATCTATTGGAATTAAGGCGATTGAATTATTTACTGTATTTCTTAAAACGTTGTTAGAGAAAGTATTTTTATTGTTAACGTAATAGTCTTTTGTAACAGAAGGTGCAATGTTACAGCAATAATTATTAAAGCATTGAGCAATCTCATAACCATGTTCATACTTTCTACCAAGAAAGTTTTTGTGTTATGTTTTCTTTACTACTGCACTTCCTGTTGATAATAGACTTAAAGATAGACCACATGGATTTTGATATGTTATCGGAATTTGTCATCAATTTTGGAAATATTCTAGCCTAGTACTTTTAAGTAATTTAAAGTGAAAATTCAGGAAAATTATTTTTTAGTATAAATACATCTTTTAAAAGTTTACTAAAATTAATTATTTTATGGTTTATCCATTTTTAGACTGTGTTCTGTGGTTTACTAGTTTTAAAGGAAAATTTAGCTCAAACAAATCAAAATTTTTTTACTCTTTTAAACATTTCCATACGAGTATCTTCAAATCTGCAGAAATACATATTGTATTTTCTCTAAAATTGGACTTGACATCCAATCCATATTTTACTCTGGCTACTTTTGCTCTAGTTTCATGTTTTTGCCAATATTCACAATGTTTAGAATCCGATGTGTTTTGAAAAATATCGGAATGATTGTCTTAGCTTACAATAATCGATAATAATAATCGCATCTTTAATAAAAATTAAAATACATATTTTAGCAACTCTTACCTGAAGTTACTGCGACTAAATAATAAATTGTATGTATGTCTATAAAATAATTGTAATTTCTAATTTGTGGTCAAAACCTTAATAATTATGATTGGAGTTACTGAGTTTTAGCCTAGGACGGCAGAATACAGGTAGTAAAGTCGGTAAGTGGTTTGTTAGGGAAAACCAACAAAGAAGAACATGAAACGAATCGAAAGAACTACAAATAACAAAAACAATAAAAGCAGTAGAAGAAATTACAATTGGAGAGTAGATACAAACTTTTAAGAAAAATATCAATCAAGTGTTTTTAGGTTACAACAGCAATTCAAAAAGTGTAAAAAATGAAATGTGTTATGAAGAGGGTGCATGGATTTCTTAAATTCTAAATTCGAACCATGCACTTCGGTGCTTTTCACAATCAACTATGAAAGTGCCGAAAAAAACAGCATGATAACGGTTAAATCTTAATCAACATTATTAAAGAAAGACGTTTAGCATTGTTTTATAATTTTATTTGAATTTTAATACTGAATAGCGTTGAAATTAATTTATTCTGTATCTGAAAAGCTAGACTCACGACTGCGAAGCAGTAGTGCAATAAATTACACGAGAATGATCAACATCTACTGCTCGAATTATGAACAATACTTTTTCTACGTTCACGAATAGAAAAAAAGTTCAAAAACATGTAATTTGATCTGCCAATTACTTTTCAAGTTTTGCATACGTTTCATTTGCATGCTTATTTGTTATTTAGGGTAGTCGGTGTAGAAAAAATTCGTTTGTGTTCATGTTATAGTATTCTAAATTAATTATTTAGCAAAAATAAGCATGGATAAAGTTTTGTTTATTAAAAACAGTTTGAAAGGATGCAGTAATAAAATAACGTAAACCACCTACGGATAAAACAATTATTACAGTAGTACTAGTACTATAAGTAAACGTTATGTTGTTTCAGTTGATCATAAATTAAGTGTATAACATTAACGGTTAAGAGCAGGCTATGTTTAAACGATGGCAATAGCGCGCCCTGTACATTCAAAGTGCAAATATTTTATTTTATAGCCCACCTACCACCGTTTGTGTATAAAGTAAAAAAGCAAGTTGTCAAAAACAAAACATGAAATTAAAATTATAAATTCGTATTATTTTACGTACTTAAAATGAAGTCAAAGTTAATTTTGGCAGTTTTAAATGATTACATTTTGCAAACAGGAGCATAGTTTTAATAAAACAATCTATAGCGTGTCCCAAAATTTAGCAATTAAAATTCCTTTTTTCACATTCTATAATTAAATTTCTATTCTAATAACTAAAATTTGTGGTAATAATAAAAATAATTCTGGGTGGTCGGCTTGTTCCGATGATAAATTAAATAAAACAATTTTGTTTCCCTAACTTTGATAAAGATATGATAGCGTCCTGCTGAGAAAGCGATGATCTATGCGATTCCCCTGAATGAAATGCGTGAAATTTCTTTTTTTATTCACAATTATAGCTCCCCATACAACATAGAACTTGAATACGGAATTACACAGTAGTACTGAAAATTTAAATATAGCTTCTTCGTCTTCACAAAAATTAAGTTTTAAATAATAGCAATCTCCATTTGCCATTATATATTATTTACACACTCGTATTGATATTTTTCGTGTAAAATCGTTTATTATGTTGAAGGTGATTTTATAAAATTGTTTTCAAATTGTTTTTGTATGTCACATGTAAAATAAGGCTATTTTTCCACCCAATAAGTGATGAAACAGCTTACCAAATATTATTTCTTTATTTCGTTTAGTTAATGCAAATTGATTGTTGGCTTATGTAAGTGTAATAAACGGTGTCTCAAATGAACAGTGTGTCCGAAATTGAGTAGGCTATCTTTTTTATTAAGACAGATACAAGTTTGGTTAAATGGGCAAAGAGGTCTAGTTTATTATGCTGATGCAGATTCTGTTGAGAAAACTCGAAAATTCCGAGTTATTTGAAAATTCTAAGAAACTGTGTATTCGAAAAATCCAATTTTTCCGTTATCGTGAACGTTATGAAAAAAATTTGAGTCGAAAGTTCCAAATTTAGTTCAAAACATTATCAGAGGTGGGGAATTGAAACCTACAAGATTTTTGTAAATAACTGTCTATTGTGGACAGTGTGATCAGTAAAGTTCGCATCATATAGAGTTTTACTCGAAATTCATCTTTGGCATAAATTTATACCTCGATCAAGAACAAAATCTACCAACAAATAGTGATTCGCGCTGTCAAAATTTAATCATTTCCAAAAAAACAAAAAGTTGAGTTATTTTTCAAAATATGGGAAAACGTTATTAGAAGAAGTTTTTCCAAAAGAAATTTTGGATTTTTTGCCGGTTTTGGTACCTATATTGATTGTTGGTCTATTTTTTATAATCGCAATCGCGTGTATAAAACAGAAGTTTTGCCAAGAAAGGGAATATGCTTTTATTACTACTGGCGAGAAGGAATGTTCTACTAATGAATCCGATCAAAAGAATTCCAAAAATTATCACAAAATCAAAAACAGTTTGCTCAAGTCTAAAAGAATTCGAAAGAAAAAAGTTTATGGAATACTTTAAGCGAGTGAACTACACATGTTCATTAATAATTCTGGTCACCGCCAAAATCCACAACAAACCAGAAGTAGAAAAAGAGCCTGCCTTATTAAGTGATTTTGAAACCCACGAAACAAATATTTCACTGGTAGAGGAACATTTGAAACTCACCGCTCACTGCTAACTGCATAGACACGCCTTTTTTATTTAATGAAGGAGGTCTCTCAGGAGATGATCCGCTTGAATTGTGGCAATTATTATTGAATCAACAACAATCGAAAACCTCTCCAGATATTCAGGAAACAAAAGTTTTGTTTGACAATCATTCACAAGAATCTTAAAAAAAATTTTTAGAGAGCTTTCCATAGTTGACACAGCCGATCAACAAGATAAAAAAGAGAAAAACTAACGAAAAAATCCTCCTGTGGTGTCACCTGTAGGTTGGTAAATGTTTTACCAGAGAAAAGAAGCAGAGATTCTGTAAAACAAGAATTAAATATATGATAAAACTGGAAAATATTGGAGATGGGTTGAAAAAGGCGATGGGTTAAGTTGTTCATACAGTGAAATTAAATGTATCCATTTCAGATTTTGCAAGGACACGTTA
This sequence comes from Abscondita cerata, assembly GCA_030710515.1. Classification (NCBI taxonomy): domain Eukaryota; kingdom Metazoa; phylum Arthropoda; class Insecta; order Coleoptera; family Lampyridae; genus Abscondita; species Abscondita cerata. Next base: position 145,898 of record JALBCR010004218.1, read on the forward strand.
ACTTACACAATAAAAGTAAAATTATTTTTAATGTTTGGTACATGAATGATTTAGCACCACCCCATTTTAGGATTATTGTAAGAGACCATTTAACTGCAACTTTTGGAGAAAGATGAATTGGAAGAGGATGACCTCAGGCATGGCCAGCGCGATCTCCTGACTTGTTCCACTTGACTTTTACCTGTGGGGACCTTTAAAGTCAATCGTGTATGCAAGTCCTGCTCCCAACGTTGAAGTTTTAAGGGAAAGGATAATCAACGATTGTAATCAAATAAAGTTCGGCAGTCATTATTTAGAAGAGTTCGTAGGTGGAACATGTACTATAAGTAATTTTTGTTTTTGTTCTCTATTAATTTTGTATTTATTAAATTTTATTTTCAATTTTCTTTTGTTCTATTTAATTATAAAGTGTTATTTGATTTATGTAATGTAATTAAACTAATTATTTTTCTTAAAGCTAGAAATGCAACTTACATTTGGAGTAAAAATCTTTAAAAAATGAAATTCCTTAGTCTTACTATAATGGCTTATCTTAGCAGTATGGGAAGTAAATTTTCATCTTTTTATTATTTTTTACTGACTTTTAGAATGATTGAAACTGTTTAAGAAATGTGGAAACAATCTTATTATTAAAAAAAACTTCTTGGTCATCCAAATTACGGCCACTGTTTAGATATCGAGATAATTCGTATGTTCGATCATTTGTCAAGATATAAAAAAGTTGTTGCCATATAAACGTTAATTTTTTTGGAAAAAAAGTAAATTTTTTAGTCGATTTCCGCCAACTGTAGGAAATTTTTCAATTTTCTCGAAAACGGTTCGTTCTAGAGAAATGCACTAAGAAGTCCTTTTTTGTACGCCATTTGATGCTCTCTCTAAAAATAGGGTTTTTTGACATTTCACACACCATTTTTTTTCAAAGAGAAAACTCCTCTGTCCCTTCCCAAGGCCGCCCCTGTTAGAGTTGTGGAGAAATGCTCTATGCCAGATTATTAGCCGTAATCTATTATCACATTTAAAAAAATAAAAAATTCATTTTTTTTAACTTCAACACCTGTATATCCAAAACTAGGCATTTCCACGTCAGGAACAGGCACTAGAAATTATTACATCGAATTTAGAGACACCCAGTGAAAAAACTTTTATAAAAATTATGGAAAGACGCACGGAAACCGAAAGCAATTAATGATTTCTACGGCCAGTTTTTCAGTCATTGACTGCATAGTATGTACTTACCTATATAAGTCTTGGTGATTGGTTTAAAATTACAAAATAAAATAAAGTCATTGATCACTTCTAAAGTTGATTTTTTTTACTTTTGCAATAGTCACGCAAAATGTATTTCGTGCATAGTGACTTATCGATTATACTGGTTGGTAATGCACTCCTGCTTGCTGCTTGGGAAATTCGTACTCCTGCTGTGCAAATTTCTGTCTCAGCAAGCAGTGAAGCAGTTTGGGAAATTCGCACTCCTGCTGTGCAAATTTCTGTCGCAGCAAGCAGTCGTGCATTACCTAACCAGTATTATCGATAAGTCACTATGCACTTAATACATTACTGTTGACAACTGTTGTCACCATTGTCTCCTTAGAAATTAACCGAAACTTAACCTTAACCAGAGATTGAAAAACTGTCCCTGAAAGAAATATTGATGAAAAGAGATCTGAATGGTCCCGATAAGTCCTGTTTTGTTTACAATGGAGACGACACTGACTCTCCTAAACTTTGCACTTTGCAGATTGTCAGGTGATAGTGGTCAGGAAAACCCTACGGTACAAGTGTGTATCAGTTAATGTTCAGTTCAGATCTACTAAGGTGGATTTCAGACAAAGTATACCTCGGTACACGTTATACTAGATCAGGTAATGGATGGATTTAAGGGCCCCAATTCTTTCATTCAAGTAAAACTAACTCCTTGCTCTTGGTAAAAAGAAAATGGACACTGGCTCTGGCACGTTAACGAAGGCAGAATTTTCTGAGGTTATTAGAATTGTTTGAATAAATCCATGAAACAGAAAAATATAATCTCTGGACTTTCAAAAAATCGAATATTTCCTGTACAGTTCCAAATTCCCTATAAATGAATTTACTGGAGATGGTTGATTGTTTTATTCAAGGTCGAGAAGGGATGCTGCCAACTAATTTCTTAAAAAATCTATCTTCCTCCTACCAAAAGGATGATTCAAATCAATCTTGCAATTGACAAGCCACAGAACAAACAACTGAAATTTTAGTTCAACTCTCAAGTTGACAAGTTATTTTAAGATTAGAGAGTTGAGATTTTCCACCAAGTAGTTTAATTACTAAAATGAGAGTACACTTTTTAAGGAAAAAAACCAAAGCTCAGAGCAAAAGAGAACGATTTTTTTACCATTTGTAGTCTGTTCTGTTATGTGTGTAACTTTTTTTGTACTTGTCCGATTGCAAAAACGATAGTTAAGTCTGCTATTACGTAATTGTTCTTCTGATAGTAGTTGACAATACGAGGGTTGCTATTTATGTATTGAGAATAGAAACAATAAACAAATGAGTTTTATCAAAATAATCTATACACTTTTGCATGCGATTGAACCACCCTTCAAAACACTTTATCCAGTCAGAAGAAGTTAGCTCTAAAACATGCATTTTGAAGGCCTCGACCGGCTTCTTCAGACAATAAAAATCGTTGTCCACCCAAGTTTATCTTTGATTATTGGGAATAACATTGGGTGCCAAATCGGGGCTGTAAAGCGAATGACCCATCAATTCGATCTTTTGTGAGTCCAAATACTCGTTATGTGATGTGTGTGAGCTCGCATTGTTGTGATGCAAAATGATTCGCCGTTTTGAGTTGATTTCTCTCAATTTACCGAAAACTTCAGGCAAAAAAATTGCCGTATACCATTCTGAATTAACGGTCTTTTGATTTTCGAGAGCCACAGTTGCCATAGGACCGATTTTCGTCAAGAAAAACGCTACCATTTGCTTCTTTACGCTTCGATAACAAACAACTTTTGTTGGGTTTACTTCACTTTTCTTTTTTTTTTCAGGTTTTCCTTTTCTTTCTGGCTCATACGTATAAAACCAAGACTCGTCACCTGTGACGATGCTGTATACGGCTTTGGATTCACCACAGTTGTATCTCAAAATCAGTTTACGGCACCAAACGACTCGAGCATTTTTTTGGTCATACTAAAGCCTAAACATCTCTCGATTTCGTGATATGTCACATGACGATTTTCTTCAGCTAGTTTTCGCACAGCATCAATATTTTGCGCCACAACGACTGATTTTGGACGACCTTCTTTTTTAACTTCATCCGTAAGCGAACTACGTCCACGTTTGAATTCAGTGTAGCAGCGATATATAGTGGCTGTGGATGGCGCTTCGTCTCCAAAAGTTGAATTCAGTTGATTGATGCACTATTCTTGAGTTCGACCACGTCGAAAGTCATAATAAATCTTAGCTCGAAAATTTCGCGAGTAAGTTCTATCTTTTAGCCGACATGAAATTTTCAACTTACTGTAAACAACACAAATAGTGCCCGCACATCAAAAAGTTCTTAGTATATCTAATGTCAAAAATGTCAAACTTTACGATGGCCTTGTCAGATTTCACGTGGCAATACCAGTGTTGCCAATTCTCAATACATAAATAGTAATCCTTGTACAAGATCGGTTAATAAATCTTTACATACGAGCACGGTATTCATCGTGCGAAAAATTTTAACACTTTCCAAGTAGTCTTAACCCTTGTCTTTACTTACAAAAATAATACTTTAGCAATAAAATATTCATATACTGGACAAAAACCACACTAATGTGTGTAGTTTCCGTAAACTCGATTTAGGAAAGTGTTCATTAATCTCAAGCCAAGTGTTCAATCAAAGCAAAATAATGCACAGAATCTTTATAAATTCAGCCTACCTCTAATATATTAATATCTATAAATAAATTATAGAAAGGATTAAGTCTACTTTAAGTTCCTATAATTGAATCAAGTTAAATAAAAATGTCAAAATAAATTTGGCTAATTCCTTATAAATAACAAAAAAATATCATTACTAAACACAGAAATTGTGAATAATCGTGATGTGTGGGTTCACAATCCGTTTTATGTTTAACTATTCATATAATCGGATTATGCATACATTGCAATTAGTAATCCATTTTTTAAGTAACGTTCTCTCAAAATCGAAAACATATAAGTACAATTAGATGTACAGGCCTTAAAAGAATAAATAACTTAAAATGTACTCACTTCTTTCAACGGCGTCTTAAAGGGTAGAAATCTGGTACCCGCTATTACTTTTCCCATATTAGAGTAATACTGCCACCTAAACAAAAAAAATCAATCACAGATAAAAAATAATATATTGTAAAAAAGGTGACAATTCCCGAATCAATAACTCGGCAAACGTGTTTACAATCTATTAGTTTAGTTAATCCTGATTATCCTTATGTAAATCTTGAAAAATGTTTTGTATATACTAAATATGCAGATAGATATCTCCGAGCAGTGTCAAAACATAACAGTTTAAAACGTTTTAAATGTTAAAAACATTATAAAATAGTATAAAATAATGTTGACAACATTTTTGTCAATCAATTACTAATCGATTCTACGATAAATTACAGCGATTTAGATAAATATTAAACTAATTCGTAGTCTACAATGTTCAAAATGAGAAAGATTGAAAACTTTGATAAAAGAGTGCAATAATTTTATTTGAAAGTTGTACTCATTATTCATTCAAAGATTTAAAAAATTAACTATAACAAAATATAATTAGAGTTAATAATTTTTTTCGTAGAAAGTATATTTTTATATTCACAAAGTCAAATCATACATACACTACGAACAAAAATTAAATTACTTCTTCAATCTGTCTTGTATGGAGTTTAGTTAAAAATTATCTTGACCGAAAAGGTGTCTGTGTGAAATTATTTAATGAAAACATACAAGGTTATGACTGGATGAAATCATTTTATAGAGAAATAAGAAATTATCCAATCGATTAGTTCAGAATGTGCAAAGATCAAAAGCTGCAATTACAAAGTAGAGGTTCATCACTATTTCGATCACATTATGAAAGAGATTCCACCAGAAAATTTGGTGAATTATTATGAAATTAAAGTTACAGAGGATAAAGTAGGTCAATGAAACGACCTTTAAAAAAGTTCATTTTACTATTGCAAGCTTCCTTCATCTTACTCCCATTATTGTTGTTTACAAAGATACCCTGAATAGGTTGAGGGAGGAGATAAAATAGTTTTTAATGAAAGATGACAAGACGATTGAGATTGAACCATAAGGGAAAAAAACCAGAAGACAGCCCAAAAACACATGGAGAAGATCAATCAATCAAGAAACTAAGATGTTCATGGCAGACAATAAGCTTGAAAACTATGTCATTGACTAAGAAGATGCAGAAAACAAAATGTTTTAATACCTCTAACTTAAAAAATAAATAATTTAATGTCGCCTACTCTATGGTTATATTTTCAAGCATATACATGGCAACAGTGGACTTGTCTGAGCGATGATATTTGACATGAGCTAAGTGCTCTTTAAAACGAGTTTTAATAGGTCTCTTGGTTTGCCGTATATATATTTGGTTACAGTCTTTACAATTTATTTTATAGATTCCCGATTTATCACACATTTCTATTGGGTCATTCGGATTGCCTAAAAGATTTTGCAAGTTGTTACTACTAGAGGTTACTGTTTTATAATCAAATTTTGAAAATATTTTTTGAAGACCTTTTGTGTATGTGGGATAATTTGGTAATTTGACATATTTCTTATCTATTTTGCTATTACTAGTTCCTAATGTTTAACTTATGTTTTCAAATTATGTTTGTGACAATTGATTCATTTTAATTTTTTGATTCAGAGACTATTAAATTTTCTATTGTCAAAACAAAATTTTGATAAAGAACTGCGAAATTTAATCAGATTGCATCATACAATGGTTTTCAGAAATCAATTATCACAAACATAATTAGAAAACATAAACTTAAGTTAAGCATTAGGAACATTACAACTTTAAAAACTAGTAAGACAAACACGAAAACAAGCTAACTTTGTCTATACTTAAGACTGAACAATAAACTAATACATTCGGTAACTTAATGACCTTAATACAGTCTGTTCAACCAAAAGCGCCCAAGAGTATACAGGGTGTTTCTGAATAGGGGTAACAAAATTCTAGGGTAGATGAGGGGATCATTTGAGACACTTTTTATTTATAAACGCAACCATGTTCACCCTAGAAGTTACACGTCAAAAACTGTTTTTTGGTTTTTTTTATACAATATTCAAAATATCTCTCTTAAAAGTCGGAATTAAAAAAATAATGGGATATGATAATTATAGGTAATTAAAATCTCCATCTTTTTTGAACAGCATATCTGGATCTATCTCTAACCGTACTCATGTCGAATGCATTTTTTAATTTTGGTTTTTGTTATTTTTTAAAAAATCATGCTTAAAACTCAAAAATTTGAAATAAATTAGAATTCGAAAGTGAAGGCCATTCAATTGCGCTTCTTTCAACGTATAACATGTTTCTACCGATTGAGTGCTATTGAAGAAAAACTTCATGAGATATGTAAACTGGTCACAATAATTGCTCAATATGTCTACCACCAATTTCAATGCAAACATTGCACCTTCGCAGCATATTGTCATAAACCCTCTCAAAAATTTCAGGGGTTTCTTGAATTAGCATGTAGCTGTCATAACACGCGCTAACAAATCTTCCTCAGATTCGACTGGCGTCTCGTACACCAGACTTTTTCATGTAACTCCACAAAAAAAAATCTAGGGGCGTTAGGTCCGGCGAGCGTGGCGGCCACGTTACTGGTCCCTCTCGCCCAATCCATCTATCCCCAAACTGTTCGTTGAGGTAGTCCCGAACAGCAACAGAAAAATGTGCCGGCGCACCGTCATGTCGCAGCCACATCTGTCGGCGAACCCCCAGTGATACTTCCTCCAACAATTCTGGCAGAACTTCTTCTAAAAAGATCTTGTAAATGGGACCGTTAAGACGAGGTGGAAGAAGGTATGGCCCAATCAAACGACCATCAACAATGCCATCCCCCACGATGATTCCAAACTTGTGTTGGAATTTGGATTGTCGAATAGCATGAGGGTTTTCGTCGGCCCAAATATAGTTGTTGCGAGAGTTAAGAATGCCATCTCTGTTAAATCTTGCTTCATCAGTAAAAAGAACATACCGTAGAAATTGAGGCTGTAAGCGACAGCGATGTACGAACCAACGTGAAAAGTTAGTACGTGGTGGAAAATCGATTGGACCAAAGGCTTGAACTTTTTGTACATGATAGGGGTGAAGCTGTTGTTCTTTCAAAACTCGCCAAACACTTACATGACCAGCACCATGGTCACGTGCAATGGTTCGAGTGCTGATGGATGGGTTCTGCTCTATTTTATAAAGCACATCTTCTTCAAATCGTAAGGTTCGACGATGTCTTGCAACTCCGCAATTTACCTTGTTAACTGCGAAAGTTCCTGTATCTCGCAATCGCTGATAAACTTTTGCAAACGCCCTATTGGAAGGTATTGGACGATTTGGAAATCGGGCTGTATACAAGCGTCTAGCATGTCTACCATTACAATGTGCTTCTCCGTAAACTAACATCATATTAGCAAAATCTTCAAAAGTATGCTGATTCATGATTTAAGTAACAAGAAACACAAATTCAACTAACGTAAAAAACAATTATGCCATTTAAGACGTGAAACATAGCCAACTTAATCGCTCATAAAGTGTCATTAGTTTAAAAGTGTCTGCCTTTTAAGCATGATTTTTAACAAAAGTAACAAAAAACAAAAACAGTTTTTGACGTGTAGCTTTTAGGGTGAACATGGTTGCCCATAAGTTTATAAATAAAAAGTGTCTCAAATGATCCCCCCTATCTACCCTAGAATTTTGTTACCCCTGTTCAGAATTCATGAAGTAGACAAAATTTGCGACAAAAAAGATTATATGATATTTTGACGTAGGGCGTTAGCGCGTCTTGGAACATGCGCCTCGGTGCGACAAGCTGAAGAAGACGCAGACTGTCTCATCGTTAATACAGCAACTGAAATGGCATCAATTCATGCATCGGTGATTATTGTAGGCGAAGATATCGATTTATTAGTTCTATTGACTGCACTTTCTCAATCCACCAATGCTTACTTTGTGAAGCCGGGCAAAGGCAAGGTTCCACAGAAGATCTACTCGCCTTCTGGTCTTGAAGAAAACACAGCGGCTAAAATATATTATGTTACATGTTATGATTTGGGTGGAAATGTCGACACCTCAAATCATAACATGTAACATTATTTAAAATAATTGTTATAAAATTTAGTTAAGAAAATTTTGATACTTCTACAAACAGATTCTAAGCTATTTAATTTGAAAAAAGCAAACAATTGATTTTGCGAAACGTCAAGATATAAAATTTGTAATAAACGAATAATATTTTCCTGCTTATTCCAAGTAGTTTCAATACTACATAAATAACGTATGGGAAAAAAATTTTAGAAATAAATGTTGTATGAAATTCACCTAAACCGATTATGCCTAGTACGAACAATACAAGCGGACGATAATGAAAAACAAAGAAAAACTAAATAATTTAAAAGACACTCAGATTTACATTTATAATGATTTAACAATACAAGAACGGGAAATACGAAAACGAATAAGATTAATGGCTAAAGAAGAAAAAGACAAAGGAAAATAAGTCAAACTAGGATATAATAAATTATTTGTAGACGGGGTAGAATGGAATTGGGATAAAACTGAGTGCAAAATAAATAAATGTAATCCAAAAACTACAAAAGAACAGTACGGATAAAAAGTACAAAGGACATAACAAAGGGAAAAAATAAAAAGAAAAAATAATCTGGAATATAAGAAATGTGTATAGATTCCTCCATTAAATTATGAATGTTTACAAACTCTCCTTTGTTAATTAACAATCCTCCTCAATATGAGGAACGGTCTCTGGTCCACATTCACAATTTGGATTAGAAAATGCACCCCATTTAAACATGATGATGATGATGATGATGTAATAATAATGGCAGAAAATGAAGAAGATCTACAACAAAAATTTAGAGAACTGGAAAACATCTTCATCAGAGTAAGAATGAAAATAAACTAAGATAAAACAAAAGTTATGAGAATAGGAGAAGAAGGAACCATGAAAATACAACAAGTGGACTCATTTTAATATTTCGGAGTAGAAATAGAGAAAACGGAAAATCAAGAAATAGATAATAGAGAGTTTTAGCAAGATGTATTACGGCTTTTCGACTTGTTTGTCGTATACGTGAAACGGTCGCAAAACGTTAGGAAAATGTGTCGGAGGGGTAAAAATAGAAAACTACGCTTTAATATACAAGACGATTTAACATTATTAAGAGAAGTTCTGGGTTGTAATCTCTTTGATAATTATAATCAATGGAAAAATATTCATCTTAATGTAGTAAAGGCAACTGACAAGAATTTTTCCTTGAGAACGGTGCGGGAACATACAGAACATCTCATCAAGCTGTTTAAAAAGGATGATCGTGCAAATTTGAGAAACTAAGTTACCTTTTAATAAAATTGAAGTCAATACAAGTGAAACAAATATATATGTGTAAAAATTTTTTAACGCAAGTCAAGAACTACTTCACCATCATACTTCCTGTTTTAAATGTATTTATTATAGATCAGGCACGGAAGAAGAGTATGACCAGAAAGAACAATTACTGCAGCAAGTTGTGGATCTTGAAAGAGAATTTGGTAAAAATCATATTAAACGACAGAAAACTAGAAATGAAAACAACTCCTGTAAAGAAACAGTAAAACTTTCCTGTTGCTCATCTGGTAGTCAAAACACAAAAAGTTCCTTCTGTTCAACTAGTCGAGCAATAAAAGAAAGGGATCTAGAGGCCGCCTCTCATTTTTCTGGCAGATACTATATTTCTGATAGTGAAGGTGAAGAACCAGAGCAGGAATCTCAAAATGTCGAATCTGAACAGGAAACTCAAAATATTGAACCAGAACAGGAAAGTCAAAATTTTCAAACACCGTTAGAAGAACTCAACCAACTAACTCAAGAAAGACTTTTGCAACCAAGGGTTCAACCTGCAACAATCCAAAATATTTTAAGACGCTCTCAACGTATATCAAGAAATAAACCACTAAAAAATAATGCTCTACAATATTTACAAGATAGAAAGGAAGCGGAACTTGAAATAAAGAAGCGAGAACTTGATATCGAAGAGAGGAAAATATTATTAGATGAAAGAAAAATGGCATTAGAAGAACAGGAGTTAAATTTTTGAGATGGAAAAATATGAGAGCGAAAAGGAGGAACGAGCAAAAAATTAAAACTAGAAATTGACGAACGGTCTCAGAAAATTTTATTGGGGCGGCAGTTGGCTGAGATTAAACATTTAATTAATGAATAGAAATCACAAATAATTGTATTAATAAAGTATTAAGTGTAATTTCAAGACTTATAAAATATGATCATGCAATGTTTAAATACTCTTCTAATTCTGGTGGAACGACGTTAAAATATTGCGATGTTTGACCATGATACAGGCAAGTATGACAATTAGAGAGAATCACAAAAGTTTTATACATACTTTGCACATCTTGCAACAATGCAAATTCATTAACTACTTTCCCAAATCCCCATTCTACTGCTTGTCTTCCAACTTTCATAGAATTGTTAAATTCTTATTGCTGGGGCGTTAAATTTCGAATAGAATATGGACGCAATAACAATGGTTTCATTGGATATGAACAGTCGCCATATATTAAGTAACGTTTACCATTTGCTAAATTATTTATTTTCGTTTCCAGTTGTTCATATAAATTGGATGCTCTAAATATCCCGGCATCATGCCTTCTCCCAGGAATAGCCCCATACAAATTAATTATAAGTCCATCTGGACACAGCAAGGATTGATACTTAAGACAATGCTGTCTTTTATGACCGGAATAATATTCTTCTTGGTTCACTGTTGGTCTACATATGGGCCTTGCAGTTTTGTAATGCTGCCCCTTTTGTTGCAACCGCGTTGGAATAGTATACTAGCTTATGTTCATCTAACCATGGAATTTGGTTCAAATTGTCTATGAGGAAGGACTTGTTCTGAAGAATGATATCTATAACTTTGCCGGCTATGATAGACATATAAGTTGCGGATAATCCAAATATGCGCTCTAAATCTATGTACCTATTAGGGTAGGCAAGCCTTCTCAATAAAATACACAATCCTTCTACATTACTAGTTTTACTATTCCTTTCAGCTGCTATGATCGGTGGAATGCCAAGAGCGTCACAAAGTCTCCTAATATCCTGCTTTTTAAATCTAAAATACGCAGTAAACTCTTCTTCACTTAATCTGTCTAGATTCAGTCTACCATACGTAAGTGATCTTACTCGAGGAGCTCTTCGAGGATTTAAAATATTGTGTACAATTGCCACTTCAACTTCATCATCGCTTAGGTCCCCAAATGCCGCAATATTCAACAGATCTTCCATAATGATTTATTTATTTTAACGTACAAAGCTTGACGTATAAATTTTTACGTCTTGCTAAAAGTTTAATTTAAAATCGTACGTTAAAACTATTACGACAAAAATGACGTTGACGTTCTCGTTTAACGTATCACTCAAAACGGTTTGCTAAAACTCTATTAACAGCAGAATAGCAAAAACATTAAAATAATTTTAATTAAAATTATACTACGCAATAAATAGCAGAATAAGAAGGAAATATCAAAGATAAACATACACAAAACCATATTTAGACCACTTTTTAACGTATAGATGCGAAACATGGGTTCTAACAACAAGATAAGTAAGTAAACTACAAGCTGTGGAAATGAACTACCTCAGAAGAGTTAGGGGAATTAAAAGAAAGACAAAGTAAGAAATGAACAAATAACGAAAGATTCACAAATACAGTCGCTAATGGAATATGTCGGAAAAAGCAATTAGTTTGGCGGGCACACTTGAAATGAATCACGACCTGTTAGACAAGTATGGTAGAGCAAAATACAGAAAAAGAAAAAGAAAGAAAGACTAAGAAAAACATGAAACAACGTGATTGAAGAAAATGCACAAAAAACGAAGGGACAAATGAAAACCCAAAATACGTCTATTTTAACACCTTCGATACTCAGAATTCTTTGAGAATACCGAGCTCCTTAGCAACCGTCCGTACGAGTTGTGGCAAAACCGTATTAACCGCTTAAAACTCACATCTAAAACCACCGTTATTAATCCGTTCTCTTGCAGCTATCACATACTTATCACCGAACCCCTACAGTGCGGTTGAGTCACCCAGTAGAACTGGCGAAGGGTGTGTCAAGATTACTCCACTTACTTTAATTACGGCCGCAGTCAGATCACCACCGAAACCGAGGTTATAACTTCTCGTGCATAGACTGCTCGCGTACAAGGCTTCATCCTACTCGGATGACTGTAGTTTATCCGGTGTGCCCTACGACTGACTTCCGTCACTTATAAAACCCTAATCTTAAACTCCGTGTCTTGCTCTAATCTACAAGATTAATTGTGGTTTTTAATAACCGCTGCTGATGCATAGGTAATCTGACTAACCTGTTTTCAGTAATCGGATAGCACCGTCTACTGGAAACAACCCTCCGCACCATCAACACCGGGACACCGTCCGATTCAACCCTAAAAGGGACCGCACGTGTAATTACCGATTCGCCATCCGTACGCAAGAAACAACAAACCAGGGACAAGGTCACGGCAATGTCTCCATCAACGCCATATTCCACCGGGAACTTTGGAGCGTACGAATTAAATAGTTTTTGATATTGTATATTATCACCGCGTGTAAATAATTACTGTAAAATTGTACTGTAAATACCATAATAAATGTATATTATTTCGAACTCTGGACATTATTCTTCGACTGAAGCTAAACCCTCGGCTAATTATAAAAAATTATTGTACGCCCCTTTTATTTCCAAACTACAATTTTTAATTGTAACTTTGGGCATCAAAGGTGGACGTTTACAGTATAAGACCTCAGGTTTTGAAAGACATGGTTTTTTTTTCGCTGGTGAAGCAGATGAAGTATAGCGGCAATACCCCATTTATGTAATTTTATTCCTACGGTTAAGTTAATCGTGATTTTCTTTTGATTTTCTACGGAATCTATGTGCACTTCAAAAGAACGATGGAGGAATTAGACCTATTGCAATAAGGATGTGCCTTCAGAAGATTTACAGCAAATTTAGCTTGCCTCAAACATAGTCAACATAGTTTTTCTACATCAACTTAGAGTAGGAGAAATAGAGGCTGTGAAAGTGCTTTTCAAGGAATAAGATTTCACAAGCACTTTTAACTCAAGTCATAGAAATAAAATGTTAAACAAAATTAAAAACAAACCATCCGTTAATTAATAAATTAGTTTGAACCTGTATGCCTAGGTATCTGCATCAGAGTAATCAGTGAAAACTTTGAACTCCTTGGTTCTCCAATACCAACAGTTTGGGAATAAAACAAGAAAACCTAGATCTTTTTATGTCTCGTCTTGACCCAGTCAATTCATTTGTAGCGTATTTCCTTTTAAAAACTGTTTTTTGATTCTAAAATTAACATTCTTGCGTTACTAGGAAATTTCAATGTTTATCGAATTTATTGAACAAAATTGACTCTTGTCTCAGTTCATTTAGAATCTATTTTCAATAGTCGTTTAAATAATAAAATAGGTATACGAACATCTTTTCAAATTTCAAAAAGTGAACTAGGAATTTAAGCTAGAAGATATTTGAAATTCTGTCATTCTTAGTTCTGATTACGGTGTATCTGTACTCCCTTAAACCCACTTATTAGGCGAAGCCTTAGCTACCCACATAACACATAAAGTATTGTGGACGTCCATTTATAGTTCATAAAACGTCCGAATGTTCATTGCCATAACATGGACGTTTTGAGTATGTCCAATTGATTTTTTTTTTCATAACGTCCAATTATGGACATGTTTAGGTTTTAGTGGTTTTCCTATACCTTGAAGCAAATGCTTTGCCAAGACGAACCAATCCACAATTGCACACGGTTTGTTTATAAGATGTGGAATGTTAAAATTTGCGGTTTGGAGACCGTCACATAATTGCTTTTTTTTATAATATGTGGAGTATTTCATGTTAATACGTAGCTGAAAAAAAACCTTTTTCTACGATCGTGAAAAAAGTGACTACTTTTTGCAGCAACGACTGTGCCAAAAGATTCACTTTTTGCATTAGTGCAAAAGTAAATTATTTTTGCACTAGGGTAAAAAATAGTGTATTTTATTTTATTTATTTTTCTGATCGTAGAAAAAATGTTGCGTGCAACAAATATGAACTTTTTGCACTAGTTACACAAATAACTATTTTTGCACTCCTTACCTATGAAACAATCAAGAGCGCACGTAAAGCAGACACCGAAACGCTGATATCCCGAAGATGTGTTTCAAAAACTACCAAAAAACCTCCACATTAGAAACTTTCCCCGCACAATTTGTTGATTTACTTACATTGTTCGTTATCTAGAATGCAATTTACGCACATTTTATTTGTTGTAAATGTTGTAAAATAATTCAAATCTTAAAATAAAAGTTTGACATGTCACTTAAATAGAAATTTGAAAATGCAATTCGTGCAAAAATAGCATACGCAACTTGTGCGTAAACAGTATTCGGGAATTCGCACTCGGGTTTGCAAACGGGCACTCATTCCCGAAAGAATCTGTTTCCGCACGTTATGTAAATAACTATTTTGGCCTCCTGACGTGTAAACGTCAAATTAACATTGAAACTACAAACCCTGAAACGTCATGATTACGTACAGTGTAAAATTACCCAAATCGTCCGCCCTTAAAGTACATTTGTCAATAAAAATCTTTTTATAGAAGAAAAATATGTTTACTAAATCAACAATTACCTACACAACTTTTTTACTGTTAAATGGTAAGAAATAATGTGATTTGGAATATTTTTAGTTTCATGTAAATGATTAGCGCCATCTTGTGTATTCTGAATTACAGTTCACTTTATGACCGATATTGACAATTGACAGCAAAATATGTTAATTTTAGATTTTTACCATTTAAAAATCGTCGGCCAAAAAATTTAATTTTCCGCACGCGAATGTAAATAACTATTGCAGTTCGTGCAGTATGGTGAAAAAATTAGTACAAACATTAAAAAAAAACAAATTACTAACCAAAGAAAACGATAGAAACCTACAGACACTACTAGAATTTTGACATGTCTAACATGATGCGAACGTATTTAAAATATATGCACCACTCCATGTAGTATTATACGTACAAAATATTGTAATTCTAGACTTAATATCAAAAAGTATAATCTTATTGTTAGGCATGCTTAAAACATAAAAGGACTTTAGTATTTATAATCAGTGTACTGAAATTTGATACGCCTTCCCCCACGTGCTTCCCACATTAAGATTCAAGTGGAGCGTTCTTATCAACGAAACAAGTTATAAACAAAAACATAAAAGGAATTCTTACGTATTCCTAATAATGTTCCTTTCAGTTCCAACTTCCACTAGTGAAGGAAGCATTGCTAGAAAAAATAAACATCTGTTGATTGTTCCAAATTGACCAAAGACTTTTTTTGGTCGATCTTAATTTACCTTTCAAAATATATTAGCGAAAAGAAAATCTAAAACAGTAAATTTAATATAATTAAATTAAAAATAAGTAAATTATATAAATTAATTAAATAATGTTTTAATTATATCGACCTCTAGTGATTGTGTATGGAAGATCCCTCTAAGAATTATAAGTAAATACTTTCTAAAAGAACTCTACAGCATAAATAAAGGCACCTGTAAAAAAAAAAATTAAGAAACCGATAACTTTCGTTAAGTACTGTAATTTACTACCAATTTCTTTTAATGAAGAAATCTGTACAACACACGTAAGAACCTGTGTTAAGTTTGAAAAATAATACCAATAAAATACAGTAATCTACAGCGATTAGTATACATTGTGACGACGTCTAGTGATTTCATGTATGGATAACGTTCTTAAAAACCTTCCCTTCAAATAAACAAATCCATTCAAACAAACGCAACTCGTCAAAAATACAGGAACCTGTATTTCCGTATGTACTGCGATTTCCTTTTCTTTTAATCTAGAAAACTGTACAACCCTCTTGTTACGTTAAAACCTGTAAGTTACAGTAATCTACAGCAATTAAAATACATTGTGACGACATCTGGTAATTGCATGTATTGAACGCTGTTTTTAAAAACTTCCCTTACATTCCTTAATAAAGAACTCTGTTCAACACATAAGCAACTGTAACACAAACGAAAATACAGCGCCCTGTATTTCCGTTAAATATGCAGTTGGTTTGAACAAACTTAATTTACATAAACTCGAATTGAAAGCAACTTTATGATGAATAAAATGTACTTGCTAAACTTAATGAGATGTGAACTAACAAACATTAACAGTAATTTTCTTATGTCAATGATTATCTTTTGTACATGAAAACTTACCTCTTTGGCAACTTATTCTTATGTTTTGACATTTTTACTTTAGAATATAGTTACAGCAATTTCCAGTTCTTTAAACAAAATTGTAATTAATAAATTAACTAACACATTTAATTTAGAAAACGTTAAATTTCAACAATGTTGAACACATGACACAACACCACATTATAAACTAACCTAACCTCACATAATCTATATTCAATAATTTAACTAGGTTTACAATCCATTTCGCTTTCATTTCTTGCTTTTAACAAACAAACTTCTTCATATAAGGCCTTTTCAAAGTCGAGAAGGGCTGCTGGTTTCGATACTAAAAAGATTTATATTATTTCCTAAGTACATTTAAAATTTAAATGCTTACAGTAATGACTAGGGTATTGAATTTATGAGTAAATTGCACACTACTTTGTTGCAAAGACAAGTGTAGCCTTTCTAATTCAGGAACACTAAGAATTTTGTAATACTTCTTGTTACTAGTGCGCACTATTAAAGCATTCTTCTCCTCATCGGTTTCAACAGAATAAACTTCAATAGGATAAGGTAAGTTCCGAATTCTCCACTCCAAGTTTTTTTTTGTTAAACGTCGAGTAATGAAAGGCTAAAATGAAAACATTATTGATCAAACATTATGCATTCAGACTTCTTACCTGAGTTAAATTTTCTTTAATTAAAATATCGCTTTTTACAATTGTTGGATCAGGATCACCTACTTCGATAAGCCAATCACCTTCTCCACCAATGTCTTTTTTAAGTTTCCAGGCTCGACGAGTGACTACTCCTGTATCCATGTTATATTCTTCCACCATTTCTTTATTGTTGGGTAACGCAAAGTGCACCTTTCGTAAGTTACCCTGCTGAATGCAAGTCTTTTTGGCATTTTTTAATATGTTAAACCATTCTGTCATTTTTATTTCTCAAGTTTCTTGTTCTTGTTAAATGTTTGTTGATGATTGATTTGTTTATATGCATTACCAACTGTATTTTTGATGAGGTCACTAAATCACTAAATATAAAATTAAAACATCAACCAATTTCACTCACAATGTTCATGTTTAGACTTTTTT
Organism: Abscondita cerata; assembly: GCA_030710515.1. NCBI lineage: Eukaryota > Metazoa > Arthropoda > Insecta > Coleoptera > Lampyridae > Abscondita > Abscondita cerata. The sequence continues at coordinate 163,508 of JALBCR010004218.1, forward strand.
ATTTAGTTGAAGCACTCAGGTCATTATCAAAATAAAATTCTACCTACAGACACAATCAAATGGATTCTCGTGTTTTCATTGAAATTAAAATGATTGACTTGAACTGGAACCACAGTATAGATGTACACAGTGCTCCAACTTTAGCCACATCCACTTGAAAAGTATTGACAATCTACAGGGTGACCAATTAAGAAGTGCACTCAGCCCTATCTCGAACAATAATTGTTGGAAAGACTTTGGGTAAAAAGTTAGAACTAAAATTGCGAAAAGAAAATTCTGGAAATTATTTCTAAGTCTCTAGAATTACCGCCAGGGGACGCAATCGCATTCTTAAATTTTAATTCCTGTTTTTGAGAAATATTCTTTTATTACAGATAACTAACATGGACCCCATTTAAATCTGGGATAAATTTACTTGTTTTTGTTTAATGCTTATATACCTCTTAATGAAGGCAAATTTTGGCAAATGTCAATAACTTCAAAATGGCTGAACGGATTTTGTCAAACTAGGAATCTTCAGAATGGGCTTTTTTTACCTTATCCAGCAAAGAGAAACAAATGGTGTTTAGATAGCCGACTCCTAGTTGATCTATTGCTATTCTATGAAATAAGTTGTAGTTATACCTCATGTCGCATTGTCGCTGTACGCACGATGTAAATCCGGCGGGCTTTTTAAATCAACAATTTTCAATATTGATTCTTAACAAATTAAAAAGAATGTGTAGGTATTTAATAAGAAAATAATGAACTAAAGGCAAATACATTTGAATTTATTTTCTTATAAATACAACAATATTGTTAAATACTAAAAACATGCAAATTTTAAATACAATTTTATCTGCAAACTAGTGAACCAAGCCAATTCAGACCTAGAATAAGTCGGAGTGAGATACGAGCGTTGGAATGGAATCCAATCTCTACCTGAAAGACATTGCAACCTTTTCAGGTAGTCAGAATAGAATAATGAAGGAAGTGCAGAGAAATGGAATGAACTTTATCCAGGTAATGTAATGTACAGTTAAATCAATTCAATATATCTGAGGGACAAAGGTCAATTCTTGGAATGAATATATATTGACCTTTACCGTTTCCAGATATTATTTCGGCATGTATTAAATGCTTTTCAAGTTTTTTTAACAATTAACCTTGTTTCATTGCAAAGGTTTTGCTTAGTATTCAAATTTCTTAAGATCCCAACTTTAATTTTAATATATGAGGTCATTGCATTCAAAAATTCGACCGGAAAATTTACCTGGTCTTCAGGATTATCCGAATTAATTGAGTCAATACTTTTATATGATTGTGAACTAATATCCAATTTCTTTTGAATATCATCGTTAATTCTTTCTGAGTCCACATTTTTAGGAGATAGAATTGCTCTATTTGCCAATTCTTTAATTTCATTTAAATTGTTCGGATTATTTTCACCGAAAATCGATGTAATCAGACAATCATTTTTATCCATTTCTTCCGGGATTTCTATATCATCACTTCCAAAATATGTTGGAAGATTTCCATCACCGAGTTTTACCAACCAAATTTTGACCAAAGTCGACTGAACTTTAAAGAACTTTGAACAACGCTCACACGATGGCCGTGCTTTAATACAGACAGTATTTGTCTAAAGTCACCTCCAAGTACGATTATTGTGCCACCAAATGGACGTTTATCGTTTTTTAAATCTTTTATTAAACGGTCATCTGCGTCTAATAAAATGAAAGGAGCCATCGTTAACTCGTCCCAAATAATTAAAGAGGTCTCTTTCAAAATTTTTCGGGCCGCTGTGTTTCTTTTAATTTGAGAAACCGATGTTTCAAGTAATGGAACTGGTAAGCCAAACTGAGAATGATTAGTTCGACCTCCGATTAATAAATTTGCTGCAATTCCTGTCGAGGCTACTGGAGTCACATGCTTGTTTTTACCTCGAATATTATTTATCAGAGTATTATACACAAATGTTTTAGCACTTCCTCCCATTTCGTCAATAAAGAACATCCGACGGCGATAATTATTATTATTGATACCATTCATTATGTCATTAAATATTGTTCTCTGTTCTGGAGTTAACATGGCTTCTTTTTTAATACCTTCCTCTCTTTCAAAGGCTAAATCAAATTCTAATTGAAATGAAATCATATCAAGTGGTGGTTCAGGTAGCTTAAAATCCTTATAGGATTTTCTATTAAGCATAAGAGTTTCTTGAATATCAGCCAATGAATGTACTGATGCTCGATTTTGGTCATTAAATTTTCTTAAGAAATCTTCACTTGATAATTTTATCGCCTCCTTGTTATCATACCTTCCAGCCTTTACTATAAACGTAATTTTCTGGGATCTCAGTGTACAAATATTGTCTTGCACTTGGGTCTCTTATATTTAAATTGAACCAATCTGTGAGCCGAGTTTCCATTAGGCCTCCTCTGACTAAAGGTTGGTCTACATTTCGCTGATCTTTCTCTGAGCTATTTCCAGAGTGCTGAAAATAAACTGAGTGCTCGTTAGGAAGATGAACGGGCAATCTGATAATTGCGTGTGAACGGTCATACATTTTGTTTTTCCGGATTCTCCACATTGCTTCTGGAGACTGACATATCGAGAATCTAAGTATGATTTGACCTCGTTTCTATTGAGTTCCACATTTCCATCTTCCAAAGTTTTAAACTCTACATTAGCACAATCATGGCCTTTGTAAACATACTTAAATAAATATTTATACTTTTAATTGATGCACAAATTTCAGTGTTAATATTTCAAAAGAAGGAATGGATTATAAGGAACAACCCAAGAGTTGTCAATTTTATTCCCTCGAACCATTAAGTCCGGGAAATCACATCTTTTATATTTTGGATAGCCATTGACATTTTCATTGGTTTCATCCCGAAAGTCTTTGGGAAATTCTTTTGAACATTTTCATTTTCCATGCACACTCCACACGGACCATGTATCATATTTTTTAAAACAATTTGCCTGAGCCTCGGATTATTGGTTTTATCCAGCAGAAACAATTTTATCAATTATTTCTCTATTTCTTGGCTTATCTTCATTCCGAAGAATAAACAATGCGTGCATATTAGGTAATCCACGCTTCTGAAATTCAATTGCATGAATATAACCAATCGGTACTCCAAAAATATGATTACGTGTAATATCTTTCAAAAGTTCATTTTTAAATTCAAATACACAGGCAATCAAGTCGGGCCGGTTTTCAGCTTTTTGCCAGGGCTCTAAGTTTTCAGTAATTTCTTTCCAGCCTGGATTGCAAGTCATTGTAATAAATAAGTCAGGCTTTCCAAATTTTATTACAATAGCCATAGCATCTTGATAATTTTGCTGCATAGCTCTTGGACTTCCAATGAAAGTCTATGGTAAAATAACAGGAACACCTGGCTTAACACCTTCATTTGCCGCTCTCTGTTCAATATGATCCAGATGGCCTTTATATTGAACAACACGTAATGATTTTTTATTTTTGGCTATGAAATTTAGTCTATTAGTTAATAAATTGTTGAGTGGATTGAAATCATCTCTAATTGCAAGCCTGTAAGCGTAAAACTTACTAATCTCATGTCCTCGTTCCATCCCTTATCCCCATTTGGGAATAAAATAGGATCCAAATTATTGTTTAAAATTGAAATCTGTTGTGGTGAACAATCGTCACGATAATGAAATCAAATATCACGCTCAAATGGTGGCGCTCCATCTGCATTTTCAAATATGACTTCGACTTCATTGCCCTTGGAGCATTATATCTTCACTGGTCATCTTTTCTGTCCTGTTTAATTGATATGCAAACAGGGTGAATAAGTCTATTCTCTGACTTAGCTTTTTCCCGTTCTTCCAATTCTAGTTGAACGCTTCTGCGTAAGGATTAATTTCTCGAATTAAAAAATCCAACTCATTTGTTAACGCGGGAATACAGTCTTTATTTTCAAGCATTCTCATTCGTTGATCCAGTGCTTGCTCTGCACCGTATGTAGAGCTGTGCATATTTAGATTTAAAACCATCTGATGGAACGCCGGATGATGAAGTTCTATGGTAAATCTGCCCATGAATTCTAAAGCAATATGGACCTCCCCTTAGAACTGAACGATCTATATTTGCTCCCATTGATGAAAATGCTAATGAACTGTTGTATGAACGAATATTTTCCATAAAGTTCTTTGACTGTTCATGGGTACCTTTTAGTAAACCTTCAGGACAATTTTTCAACGGCTCCAATTTTACTTTGTCCTTATGACAACATGAAGAAAATTTTCCTCTAGTTGAGGTTTCATTTCTAAAATGTTTTGCATTGCAAGAAGTGCATCTTTTATCCATCTGGCCAACATAGTTCTCCTGGATGTCATTTTCATTAATATGAATTAACACAGCTGTGTTCCGATGTATGAGAAATTCTTAAAGCATTTCGATTTAATCGTTCCCGTGTTTCCTCTTCATGTTCGTTTAAACGATCTTCTCGCATATGCTTAGTTATTATGGACACACGCAAACTTGTTTCTTCGGGTGTCTCCTTTCAAGATGTGACTTATGTCTTACTAGATCAGAAGTTAGTCGCACAGAGCGCTCTATCGAAGTTTCTTTTGATCTTAATAATCTCATTCTTGCTTAATGATTGAGTTTGGCGCTTAGAGCGCTCTATCGAAGTTTCGTTCGATCTTACTGTTCTCATTCTCGCTGAAAATTCAGCTTGGCGCTCAGAGCGTTCTATCGAAGTTTTCCTCGATCGAACCGATTTCTTCCGCTTTGAATCAACCTTTCCGCTGATATTAGATTTCCTTTTACTTGGCATTGAGTTTAGTTTTATATTTTAAAGTGAACTTGTGGAATGAAATTACCTGGCTCTTGTTTAGTGCAGTGCTAAATAACGACTGAGAAGAAAAGTAGACTTGCACCGAACCAACCTTCTACGTTTATCGGAATCTTTTTTTCCGTTTGAACATATAATTAGATTTCCCGTAACTCAAAGGGTGACCTTCAGAGGTCAATGGTCAGGTCAACACTGGCATAGCCTAGCTTCACGCCCTTCACGTCCTGAAAAAATGATATATCACATGCCTACATTTCCTTCAATTTTCAAAGATTTGACCTCGCCAGCTCAGAGGTCAATGGTCAGGTCAACATGTAAGTAGCCTAAGTTCACCGCCTTGACCTTAGCATCCAAACAATTTGGTATTATTTTTGGTAGACCTCCACATAAATTGCGAGCTAGAGCAAAAATGTATTCCCTCTGAATTTGTGAGGAAGTTACGGCCCTTAACAGTGCTGTAAACATTTTAAAACTGTTGAGTTTCGATTTTTTATCTTATCTTATCTTAACAACATTAACAAAAGATATTACTATAACATTTTTCAGCACTGCATTTGGCTTCAACAATTTTAATTAGCCCTCGTTACTGTAAATCAGATGAACATCTAAGTTATGTTCAAAGATTAATTGAGCATTTCATTACTCAATGCAAAAACATATACGGTGCAGATTTTATTACACACAATGTGCATAATCTTCTACATGTAGTAGATGATGTGGGAGAATTTGGTTCATTAGACAACTTCAGCGCTTTTCCTTTTGAAAATTTCATGAAAGGAATGTTGCATAATGAATCAATTTTTTTGAAAGAACATCAAGATGGCCAGTTTTTGAGGACTGTTGTCAATATAAACAAGTGAGGCTGTCCACATACATTTTAAGATAATAAAGATTGTTATGTACAACTGAAAAATTTAAATATTGTTAAAGTTTTAAATATTTGCAAATCAGATGTAAAATTCATAATTGTTTGGAAGAAATTTATAAGAGTTTGTGATTTATATAAAGAAAACCGTGCAGTTCTTCTCTTTTCAATATATACTACTGTGAGAAGTTAAATCCACAACCAGCCTTTATGAAGTATTGATTGTAAGATTATTTTGTTAAGTTTTAAGGAAGGATTTGTAGCATTGCAAAGTACTTTGAGCTTGTGTATAGATTCACTACAATTCAGTTTGTTTGTTACCTACACATTACTTAGTTTCTTAGATTAATGATTTACTGAATAGTTTAAGTATAAAGTATGCTATAGAAAATGCCAAATACTTTGAAGAAATAGTTAGTCGTACATTTTACATCAGAAGGGACTGTTGAAATCATACCAAGCAAATGGTATATAGCCAGCATATCAAACTGCTACTGGCCAAATAATGATTTTTCTGGCAAAATAATAGAAACCATTGAAAATTCGTATTCTCCTGGCGATGGGAATTTACATTTGGTGCAAGTTCTTGGAGAGTATGGTAAAAACTAGTAATACTGACTTTTTTTTTAATTTCAATTTATATACTTGTTTTAGACGACTTCAAAATGGCCGAACGAAAAGTGAATAAAGCCAAAACCACGGACAAATTAACATCATCAGACAACGAAGAATCAGCAGAACGAAGGAGACGGTTGAGAAAACGTTTGTACGATTCTAATACTGAATCATCAAATGATGAGAGTGATGGAATTGATTTTCCAGAACCACCGAGGAAAACCCAGAGTAGAGGTATAGTATAAATTTATTAATTATTTTGAACTGAAACTGATATTACAGATTTGAAGCAACTTGGGACGCCTAAAAGTCTCGCGCCGAACTACAAAATGTCGTTTACAATGTGTTCTTGTAAAAGTTGAACTTTTTTCAGTTGTAAACCTGAACTGGCACACTCGTGTACAAAAAAAATTACATACGAACATGTACTAAAAAACTATTAATTTGGTAATATATAATCATTATCATTTGTAGAATCATTGACTTTTTATTATTTTTCCCAATGTCAAAACAAAACTTTGATAAAGAACTGCGAAATATTAAGCAGATCGCATCATACAATGTTTTCAGGAATTAATTGTCACAAACATAATTAGAAAACATAAACATAAGTTAAACATTAGAAACATTACAACGTTAGGAAATAGTAATAGCAAAATAGATAAGAAATGTGTCAAATTACCAAATTATCCCACATACACAAAAGGTCTTCAAAAATATTTTCAAAATTTGATTATAAAATCGTCTAGTTAATTGTAAAAATGATGCGGCTGAGCAATGGAAAATTATAAATAATCTAACAGGAAATAATATAATCAAAATAGTGAAGAAGGTAACGTTAGCAAATGGCACCACAATTGACAAACCAATCGATGTTGCGGAGGCTATAAACAATTACTTTATCACTGCTCAATCAGTAACTTGGCAAAACCAAACTCTCTTGTCCGGCGATAGCAATGTAACAAGCACTATGAGTAAAAGCCGCCTCACTCACTCTTTTTTTCCAACTGACAATAACGAAGTTTTATCAACAATATTGCAGCTAAAAACAAATGTTCTACTGGGTTTGATTCTTTTAATGTTAAACTTGTTAAAGAAATCGCACAAACCATTGTTCCGGTACTTACATTTATAATTAACTTTAGCTTAAATTCAGGGACATTCCCGGAAAAACTTAAATTGAGTATTGTCGTACCCATACTTAAAAGGGTCAATCTACAGCTTTAGATAATTTAAGACCCATTAGTTTATTGTCTGTATTCTCTAAGATTTTCGAAAAAATTGTTAAAGTACGACTTACTAATTATATTGATAAACTTGCCCTTATTAATAAATTCCAATATGGTTTTAGACAAGGTCGATCAACAGAAGATGCCTTAATCTATGCTACAAATAAAATTTGCAATAGTATAAATGAAGGTAATAAATCTACAGGACTATTTATAGATTTCAAAAAAGCATTTGTTTTGGTCAATCATGAAATTATACTGGACAAATTATTTTCATATGGCATTAGAGGCGTTACTCTAAATTGGTTCAAAAGCTTTTTAACAAATAGATACCAACAAGTACGAGTGGAAAATCAGTTAAGTTCACCACTGCCGGTTGTTTCAGGCGTCCCACAAGGATCAGTTATTTCGGCAACGTTATTTACACTTTTTATAAATGATTTACTTAACCAAACGTTTTGTGGCGAAATTAGTGCTTTTGCAGACGACATTGCACTATTTTATTCGCAAAAAGATACAAACATTCTATATAAACACATAAGTAGCGACTTGATAACTCTTAGCAGGTGGTGCTCGATCAACCAAATGCAGATTAACGTAAATAAAACCAAATACATCAATTTTGGACACATGTCGTTTCACTTCACTGAACCACTTATATATCACGGAGTAAATTGCTCGATAAATGATTGTGATTGCCAAAGTATCCAACAAGTAAACAATTTCAAGTATCTTGGAGTAATATTAGATGAGAAACTGAACTGGACCGAACATATTAATACATTACACAACAAACTAAGAAGTTCAATTAGAATGTTCTACTTCTAAGAAACATATGTGAGACGAGTCTATTAAAGAATGTTTATTGTGCTTTAATCCAATCAAGACTACAGTATGGCATAATATGTTGGGGTAAAACGTTCAAATTAATAATAAATCGATTGAGAATAACGCAATATCACATTGTAAGAATAATTCTAAGGAAAAGAATAAGGGAAAGTAGTTTTCCGCTATTCTATCATTTGAAAATCCTACCAATCAAACATTTCTATGTTTTTAAAGTTTTGCGAACATTCTATCTAAGAAGCAGAAATAGGAATACGTCTGAATTAATGTATAGCAGCAGACACATGGCACGTAAAATATTTAGATTACCGAAAGTAAATAAAGAAATTTTTAGACAATCATTCCATTATGTAGGACCAAAGTTATTCAATAATATACCGCTTCAGATAAAACAAGTCAATACAATCAAAGAATTTTGCGTCAAACTGAAATCATGGTTATATGAGAATCCTGAGTTAAGTTTTCTTTTGTGTAACTAATTGGGTAAACAATAAAGTAATAGTAAATTTATATATATATATATATATATAAATAAATAAAATATAATAAATTGGTATTCTCGTTTTATAATTAGGATTAAGATGTATTAAATTAAGTTGGTTGTTTCCGTAGGTTGTTTCTGATTGACATTTCTGATTCTATTTGATATATATATATATATATATATATATATATATATATAAATAAGTATACTATAATTATAATGTATCCTAGAGTAATATTAATTTTTATTATTACATTTTATGGTAAGCGAAAATATCATGTTCTTTTGTTTCATTATGAGGTCAAAATTTACCACCACGGATAGTGGCATGATAGACTGACACTGATAATGGAATCGAAAATAAATAAGGACTGAACCTGTGTATTTTGTATTGTTTAACTTTTGTTTTCGAGCTAACCTCACTACTGAAATTTGGTTAGCTCTATTTCCTAAGACATTATTATATAATTTTTGTATTTGATTAGAATGGAGAAATATATTATTATTATTATAAAACAGTAACCTCTAGTTGTATTAACTTGCAAAATCTTTTAGGTAATCCAAAAGACCCAATAGAAATGTGTGATAAATCGGGAATATATAAAATTAATTGTAAAGACTGTAACCAAGTATATATAGGGCAAACCAAGAGACCTATTAAAACTCGTTTTAAAGAGTACTTAGTCATGTCAAATATAATCGCACAGATAAGTCCAGTGTTGCCATGCATATGCTTGAAAATGGCCACAGAGTAGGCGACATTAAATTAATTAAGAGGATAGATAATAAAAACGAACTTGATTTTTGTGAAAGTTTGGAAACTTTTAAAAACAGAAATTTGCTTATGAATTATGATGATAACGGTCCATTAGGATTTTCGGAATTATTCAAGCTTATACAAGCATCAATTAAGTGTAACGATGCGTGACACGCAGATAGTATCTATAAGCTTCCTATTGTTTTTAATTTTAGTATCGGTTCGCTGATGATGATAGCTTAGCCATTGAAACACGTGTCCGAGTAAAGTTTTTTGGTGTTTTTCAGTTTGTTATATAGACGCTGCAGTTTAGTGTCCCATTCCTTTGATGAACCAATACAACATGAACGGTTGCATGTTTTGAAATATTTTCTTATAAAAAGTAAAGCAGATCTATTAACGTAGATGTACTAAATTCCGACAGTGTCCCAAAATTGTTTATTAAGAATAGGAATTGTTTTTACAATAAGGGCATACTCTGACATCTAGCGACAAGTTTGAATACTATATTTGAGCTTTCGAAAGGTAACTACATTATCGACCAACAGAAAGTCTAACATTTTAATCTTGAATTTCACATATGGCGACTGTTTGTGTTTGTGCAAAAGAACCTGTTAACTCCTTATAAGGTAAGTGAGAAACGTAGATTTTTTAAGCTTTCATAAAATCTTTGCTTTTAACAAAACAGTGATTATTTTTATGTAGGGTTGGCTTTTAACATTGCAAGTTTTTCGAGTTTTTAAAAATTCAAGGGTGTCGAATTTATGTACTAGCAATATAAAGCTTACCTAAGTCCGACATGCAGTGTCGAATTCATGGTCACAGAATTTCATTAGAAGATTGACGTTTTCTTTATCTATTTTAACAAAAATGTCTTGCGTCTTTTTTTCTTCAAATATAAATTTATTTCAAACCCTGGGTCATAAATTCGACAGGGGTGTCGAATTTAGGTACGATGTATGTTGAAATTGTGTTGTTGGTATCTTATGGAAACTCTATTAAAATTTTCGCTTAACTGTGTTAGTATCAATAGTTACATATTATTATGAATATGTTAAATATAAGTAATTCTTTTTAGCACATCACGATGTCCACGGGAAAGTACTATAAATATACTAAAAATTATTTGAAAAATGCCCTAGAGGCCATAAAAAATGGGGTGCCCTGTTCTACAGCTGCAAAACAATATCGGGTGCCAAGAACAACACTAATTGGAAAAATTAAAGGAAAATATCCTGAATATTGTCGAAGTGAAGCTACAACAATTTTAACTGCAGAAGAAGAAAATTTATTAGTACGTAAACTGGATTATTAACTTGGGCAAAATGGGACTTCCAGTCACCAAAACTTAATTGCTCGACAGCGTGACACTCTTGGTGTGAAAACTCAATCGCCCTAACAACTTTAGGTACTTATGAACGCCCAGGTCGTCATTGGTTCGATGGCTTCCTAAACCGGCATCACAATATTACTCAACGATTAACACAAAATATAACTTGGTCTAGAGCAGCAGTTACAAGGTCCAAAATTGAATATTGGTTTGAAGAAATAAGTGAATACTTTAAGATTTCGAATATTAACATTACCGATCCGAGAAGAATCTTCAATACCGATGAAACTGCTATGTTTTTTGTTTCCTAAAGGGAATAAAGTTCTAACAAATAAAGGCACTAAGACTGTATACGATCGTGCTGATCTACTATTTTGAATATTAAAAAAATATTTTTATGCAGTAACTGTTTCATTGTTCATGAATAGTTCTGACGAAATATTTTAGTTTTTAGGAAATACATGTGGTCAGCTGGCATCATGTACCCATATGAACGAATCCCAAGACATATAGTTTTACAAGTGCCCCGGGGATGGCGCATCGGAAAATCTGAAAGTGGCTGGATGACCTCAGTCATTTTATGAATACCTAACAAATATATTTTATCTGTGGCTAATAGCAAAGTCTATAGAATTTCCAGTCTTACTGTATCTTGACGGGCATAAGTCTCATGTGACAATGCCTGGAACAGAATTTTGTAGGGGAAGAAGAATCATTTTAGTCAGCTTACCACCAAATTCCACGCATGTTATGCAACCCTTAGACGTTGGCTTTTTTAAACCTCTCAAAAGTAGTTGGAAAGAAACAATTAATAAGTTTAGAATTGAGAATAACAACAAAAGTCTTAATAGAGAATAGTTTGCTCCTGTATTAGAACAGGATTTCAAGGCTCTTATAAACTTGGAACGTATATTTCAAAACTTGTTCAGATCTTGTAGTCTATTTCCCTTCAATCCTTCAAATGTGGACTACAATAAACTGATCTTGATGAATGATAATGAAAAGGACAAGGCGACAAAACAAACAGAAAATTCTGATATTGTGAAAAACTAAATCTGAATTGCTTTCAGAGTTTTATAACAGACAAGGAGATATATGGAATGGCAATGCGGGTCTCTATAAGACATGGCTGACAATATTTAATGATTCAGGATTAACCTTCAAGGAAAAAGAAAATGCACCTGTGGTAATCGTAATAAAAGATGGACTTATTTTAGAAGGGGGTTGGGAAAATTTAATTGCCGCTGATGACTCTGTAAATTTAGATGAAACTATTGTGAATAAAACAAACAAGGCAGAAGGTGAACAAGAGACAGAGAACTGCAGATTAACAAATGTGAAAATGTCTGCCGAAAATCTTAAAAATATTTCACCAGAAACTACTGAAAGTACAGTACAGAATAATAATTACTAAAAAAGATTTTACCCGCTATTACAGTTTCATCGTCATTTAAAGCCTCACTTTTTTGGCCTGGACCATCGAACGTAAAAAATACAAAACGACAACTTTCTGTTAGAATTCCTTCTGTTGGAACATCCGACGAATGGAGACACTACTATTTGAAAAAAGAAAATGAAAAAAAAAACAAATAGAAAAGAAAAAAGCAGAAAGGAAGCGAAAAAGAGAGGAAAAGACGAAGCGGGTAGAAAGGCCGAATAAAAGAAGCAACGTGCTATCAAAAACAATGCAAAACAGCAGCACTATATCTGCAAACAAAGAAAACATATCAATCAAAACGAAATTAACAAAGATGGATTGTAACATTGGCGATTATGTTATAGTAAATTATCTAGAGGAGTACTATCCCGAAAAAATTGTACAAATTGAAAATGGCAAATACTTAATCACAACAATGACAAGAAGCGGTTTCAATAAATCGAAATGGCCCAACGTGGAAGATGAAATATTTTACAAAAGTAAGTGTCGGAATTAATGTTGATAAAAACTTTAATTTTATGAGAGTTGTCTTAAATGTATATAAAACATATTTATATAAGAGTTTCTTGACTTGCAACTTCTATTGAAATAATTTATTTTTAAACTTGTAGAATATGTGATTTCTATATAAAAGTGTCGGATTTTGGGACACTTACGTTAGTAGTGGAATAGTATATTTCATTAGGAGTCCAGAAAACGAGCTTTTCCCGTGCGCGCGTGACAAAGTCATGCAAGCGCGGGAAAAGCATTTATGGACGTGTAATGAACGATACTTTTCATTATACCTCTCTGGAAAAAAAAAGAAAGCAAAAAATATACACATTATTACAAACCTTTATTTTTAAGTATGAACGAACAAATACATACAACATGTATCTTTAATTTTTATCAAATGAAATATTTATTGTGCAATTTGTGTTGTTATAAATATGCAATCCGTTAGTAGCCAATTTATTTTGTAAAATTGTAGTTGATGAAGTCGAAGGTACTGTATTAGTATTTATTTCTTGATCTGCTCCAATAACAATGGTTTCTGATTTTGACGTTGGATTTTGTACCTGACTAAACAATTTACGAGAAACTTCCACCTTTCTGTTTACCGATTCTTCGATATAGCCTTCAGCTACAGTCGAAGAATGCCAACCACCATGTCGTTTTAGAGTAAGCAAATCCCTCCGCTTTCGACTAATATAGATGCTGATGATCGTCTTAGGCCGTGTCCTGTATATTCTTCAGGATTTTGTAGGTTCAGATACTCTGCAATGTGTTTTGTTACACCACTTATAGTGTGACAACCTGCATGTTGTGCATAGCATCTACCATTGCGGTATGCAATAAATAATCTTCTACTATGCATACTTGTAGGTCTTAATTTAACGTATTTACGATATAAACTGCACGGATCAAAAGGACATCCTTCCTTTGTAATTGTGAAGCTTCTTGATTTGTGATTTTGCCATCTCGAAGGAATACCACCAAAAACGGTCATTGTCTTCTACGTCTTCCAAAGTTAAACGAATCAAGTCATCTCTTCGACATGCTCCGAAAATACCAAATGTTAAAATTACTTTAGTTAACAACCACTTTTCATCTGGTGCTTCAAGTATGAATTTAGTGACTTGATCTGCAGTTAGTACTTTGGACTTTTTCGGTGTGTAACCAACACTTTGTCGTTTGAGAAACGCAGTAGTTTTTGGCAAATTAGTAACATTAAAATTTTCTTTACTGCCAAACAACTTTTTACCATTGAAAATCGACTCCATAAAGTTGAAGCTTTCATAGATTTTGCTTTGTCGGACAAATAAACGAGAAGAATATCATCACTTACTGTGTCAATCTTCTTTTGTTGACGCCACTTGCAAAATAGACGGTACTCATTCTCATATCTTTCGCAGAACCTCTTGGGCAACAATCCTGCACTTATTATTGCCGCTTCACGTGATATTTCTTCTTCTGGAGAAATCATTTGATAAATACTTTGAACAATAATTCTAAACACTAAGAATTGTCACACAATACAAGCGTTGTTTAGTGTTGCTAAGGAAACTAAACAAAAGTCAACAAATGTTTTTACTAGTAGCGCACGGGAAGTTTTCCCGTGCGGGCGCACTGGAAAAGTCGATTTTCGGTGCGCCAAATAAGCATGTAAAGATAGTGTTTTCAGAGAGGTATAATGAAAAAGATTTTACTAGACAAACACCAATTCACGGAAACTGTAAGTGGGTACTATAACCGCAATTATAATAATATTTCTGTCATTATTTCAATATTTTTTAGGCAAAATATTTAAGCATGTTTGGTGGTTCAGAAGTAAAGGTGATTACAAAGAAAATTTTGTACAAAATGTTATCAAATGAAATTCGGCAATTGTACAATTGGGAAGGAACAAAAAGAAGAAATCTTTTAAAACTTTATTATTGGCAGAATTAATAATTAGTAAGTTGAATTTTATTTTTTTCTAAATGTTATGATACTATTTATGCTAATTATCGTGAGTTTAAAATAACATGTATACCGTATACATATTAGTGTTAACATTTAATTATGTAGACAATCCTTAGCGAACACTAACATGCCACCCGTGCTTGATTATTTCTTGGTAAATTTTAGAGGGGGTCAGATTAAACCCATTGACAAAAGATGCTACTGAGAGCGAAATAATTAAATCAATAAAAAGCTGGTTAGTAAAAGCTAAAGAGAGAAATTTGAAAATGTCATTGGTAAGTATGTCTTAGGTTGTTAGTATAAATATTGACATACATATTTTAGAAATCACAAAATCATGGAGAACTCAAAACCACGACTAAACTAACTTTTTGAATTATGATTTTAT
This sequence comes from Abscondita cerata, assembly GCA_030710515.1. NCBI lineage: Eukaryota > Metazoa > Arthropoda > Insecta > Coleoptera > Lampyridae > Abscondita > Abscondita cerata. The sequence goes on from JALBCR010004218.1 coordinate 178,713, forward strand.
ATAATGTTTATTTTATTTACAATAAATTCCTAATAATATTTTTGCCGTTTGACATAATATTACCTATTATACCTCAAAAATAATAATACATTGAATTGCCAAGTTAGTAGCGATCTATGGATAGTATCTATATAATCTTATATAACGAGTGGTGCAACATCTTAATTTTATTATGGAACAATATATTTTCGTTATAGTTAGATAATGCTATTATGTAATTTATAACCGTAGATGTGACACCTATCCCAGTTTTTGTTCTTTTTAGAATTGAAGTTTAGAAAAACCGTAAATTCTAATAAAGTAGTCTAGAAAAGTAGAATAAAGGCAGATAACTTTATTCTACTTTTCTTGGAGATGATGTAGTAATAGTGTTGCTTTGTAATCTGGTTTAGCCAACTGATTAAAAGTATTATACGACAAGCAGCAAAACAAATTGCAAAGCATACCATTAATTTACTACATCATCTCCAGAAAAGTAGAGAATAAGCAGATAACACGGAAGAAAAGAAAGTAGAAAAAAGGCAGATAATACAAAAATCATTCAGTTTTTCATTGCAAAAATTTTTGAAATGATCGTTAGTAAATATTGTTGCATTATCAGACACCATAGTTATTGGAAACCCATGATACAAAAACATGGTTTTAATGCACTTACAGCAGATTCACTTGTTGGACTGGAATTTGAAACAGCTATATTTCAACGTCAACAACTACTAATATGTAATGTCCTATTATTGGACCTGCGTAATCAATATGTATACGTTCAAAGTTTTCATTTGGCTCATCCCATTTATGCGTTAATATTTTCTTTGACTCCCTTTAATTGGAGGAACATTTTTCGCATTTTTTAACATATGATTCAATGCCTTTATCAATACGATTCCACCATACTTAACGTCTTGCTAAAGATTTCATTTTTGCCATACCTGTATGGGTATGATATAATTCATAAAGTATTTCTTTTTTTCATACTTGCTGGTATGACCACTCTTGTACCTGTCATCGTCGTTATCTCCGAAATTAGGTAATTTTTAATTTCGATAATTCTGGATCCTTATCAGTTTCAATTTTGATAGTTTCACTTGTGGTTGACAATGTACTAATGTGATTTATAGAATGTACCGACATTTTTTCTGTTGCATCTGATAGAATAGATAAATCTGGAATTGGTGCTCTAGAAAAATAATCAACATTTGTTTGTTCTTCTGCTTTTCTGTGTTCTAGAGTATATTGAAACTCTGCTAAAAATGCTGCATAACGTAATAGTCTACTCGAAGTAAGTGATGGCAAGCTTGAATTTGGATTGAAAATGTAAGTTAAAGTCTGTATACTATTGGCGCGGAGTAATAAATCATAATTGCTTGAATTAATTATTTATTTTCTTGTGAAAGCGGTACTTCTACGGTTAAGTAAAACCAATAAATTCTAACCAAAATACGATCATTGTGCCGCTCTTGCAGCATATCGACCCATCTAGGGTCGGAGAACAATAGTTTAATCTGTGCAAACATGTTGCCATCAGCCCAGGTACTGACGAAACGAGAATCATAGCCGTAGATGTGGGTATTATACCAAGATACAAAAATAATGGTATATAATACGTAAGAAGTAAAATTTGTAATGTGATCTACTATACAAATAAAATAAATAACATATAACCACATAATAATTCATATCAAGGTAGATTTTACAATTATAATATATTTACCTACTAAACATATTATTTTCCAAACGTATCAGGTACCTACGCCACTGCAATACGGGAGATTCGATCATTCTGACAGGTTTATTGTCCGTAATTAACGTGAACTTCTTTTCGTATAAATACATATATGATTTTTAATACACCAATAAATAGCAACTGCTTCTCTGTCTAATTGACTGTAGTTTTGTTTGCTCTTTGTAAGTGCTCGAGAAATAAACGTTACTGCTTTTTCTACTCCTTGAATAATGTGAGACATGATACCAGCTATTCTTAGTGGACTTGGGTCACAGGATACCACTATCGGTAATGATTGATCAAAAGATACTAGCACTCGATCACTTGCAATTTCGTTCTTTATACGTAGTATAAATGCTGCTTCGCATTTTGCTGCCCATTTAAACTTCTTATTTTTCAGTAGTGATGATCGTAACGGATACGTAATTGAATATGTGTGTTCTATAAAACGTGAATAGTAAGCCACTAGTCCCAAGAATTGATTTTTTGGTCTGGGCGCGTCGAACATCGCTTTCATTTTCTCCGAAGATTTAGAAATTTTGTATCCCAAGTAGTTGATTTTCAGTTTGAAAAAATGTACATTTCTTTTCGTTGAGATGTAAATTGAATTTATTTAAACGTTCGAAGCATGCTATTCAATTATTTTTGCACTCTTCATAAGTAGATCCTCGTACAATTATGTCATTAAAATATGTTAATACTCCTTGAAGACCTTCTAATATTTCATCGAGAATACGATGAAACTCGCTTGGTGCATTTTTGATGCCGAAAGCTAGACGATTGAATTTGAAGGTTCCTTTATGGGTTGTTATATTTGAATAAAACCACTTTTCTCATCCACAGGAATGTGACGGTACGGTTTATATAAATCCAGTGTACAAAAATATTTTGAATTTCGTAGGTTACTTAGTACACGCATGAAATTTAAAACTTGGACACCACAATTTCTGTAAACAAAAGTTTGCACATTGTGAAGCGGGCTTAAGGGTATCATTTACAATTCTAACAGCAGGTAGTCTCAGCAGGGGTTATCTTATAGAAGGACTGTAGAATGAATCATTACACTAAGCACGTTTTAGAAAATAGGTAATTTACGTTGCTTACTTAATTTTTTCTTTAAAGAATATATTTGAAGGTATCGCTAATTAAACACCATAGCTCGATTAATTATCGAATCAAAATTTTGTTTAGGAAATGTTTACAAAATAAAATTAGAAATAATTTTGATTTAAAAACGTCTACAAGCAATAACTTTTAAATTAAATCAAAAACTAAACATGGTTATTTGGGTTGACTGATTATTACTTATTTTTAAATAAATCTAACCTACTAATTATTGTAAGTTATTAAAAAAAATCATTAAACTCTCTATTCATAATATTTAGTCCTTACAAAATGTATATTTTATGACGTTTCATTTTTTCTGTAGTTAATATAAAAAGTGAAAATAAAAACTAAGGCAATTCTTATTGTCAACGTATATATTTAGTTTTTGACAAGAATTTATTACATAATTATAATTAAGATACCAAGTTATAGTTTAAAATTAAATGAAAACTTTTTTTAAATAAAGGTATTACTATATAAATAAATGTAAGAAATCAATAATACAACAATCTCTTGAAAAGGCAATGAACTTGGATGGTGAAAGGACATCTAAAGAAAAGAGAAGTTTTGAAAGAACAACAATCAGTCAAGGAACGGCGACAAGTTTATTGACAACTGACACAAATCCTAGTTGTTTTTTCTGCGACGGAAGTCATAAAACTCAATTATGTAAAGCTGACATAGAGCTGGATCGCAAGAAGGAACTTTTAAAAGGTAAATTTAGGTGCTTTCGATGCACTAAACCAAACCACAACGCCAGAAATTGTATTAACCGATAACACATTAATAGCGATAGAAGCTGTAGAAGTACCGGAGATTTGCATAGATATTCAGCAAACATCAATCGAAGATATGATTGAGCTAAACGACTTACAACTGGCAGACGCTGATTTTATTAGTGGAATTAGTTTGTTAATCGGTGGTGACAATTATTGGTCTGTTGTGACGGGTGAGAATAAGAGAATCAATGAGCGACTAATGGCAGTAAATACAAAGTTCGGGTATACATTACACGGTCCTATGTCAATATGCGCAACGAACGTACGAGGGTGGTTCAAATATGATCGAGACAAACGCTATAGATGGCGCGCATGTATGTTTCGAAGGTCGTGGCTTGAGTATGTGATAGTTAGGTCTCTTACAAACAGTGTGGTATTGTTTTCGTCGGAGCACGTGTTTCACGCGTGTGCTACGACCATGACTGAACGTTAAGTGCCGACTGCCGTTGCGCAACGTATTATCATTCGTTTTTCGTGGGCGAAGACGTTGAAAACACGGATATTTTTGTGCGTTTGCAAAAGCAGTTCGTTAGTGAGTGCCTGAGTAGGGCTGCCGTGTTTAAATGGGCCAAAGCATTTAAGGATGGAAGCAAAACCGTCGAGAATGAGCCGCATGATAGTCGACCGCGAACCAGCGTCACACCAGACAACATTCGCGGCGTAGAACAACTCATTTTGGAGGACCGTAGAATGAATGTTCAAGACATTTTGGCTGAAGTCGGCATCAGTATTGGTAGTGTAGAGTCTATCATCCACGAACACCTTCAATATCGCAAAATAACGGCGCCATGGGTTCCTAAACTGTTGAACTTTAAGTAAAAATTCACGCGGTTGGAAGTTGGTCGCCGCTTACTGACGCGATACGAGGCGAAGGGGGACAATTTTTTAACGCAAATCTTCACTACAGACGAAACATGGGTACATTATTACACTCCCGAAACCAAAGTGTCAAGTAAAGAGTGGAGGAAGAAGGAGGAAGGGGCGCCAGTCAAAGCGAAGACAACCTGGTCCGCGGGTAAGGTAATGTGTACTGTGTTTTGGGACCCGCAGGGCGTGCTGTACGTCGATTTCCTGCGCACTCAACGTAACATCAATGCTGCATACTACTCTAACTTTCTGAAAACACACGTGAAACCCGCTTATCGCTTGAAACGGAGGAGCATTCCAGCACGAAGTGCGATTCTCCTCTAGGATAACGCGCGCCCTCATACCATGCGTCTCACACTCGATACAATATCGAAATTGGGGTGGAAGGTAGTGGAACACCCCCCCTACAGTCCGGATTTATCGCCCTGCGACTACCACATGTTTGGACCACTGAAAGAGGCCCTCGGAGGTCAAAAGTTCATCACCGACGACGAAGTAGAGGGGTTCGTGCGCACATGGCTGTCCGAGTTGCCCAAGGAATTTTTCCATACCGGCATCAAAAAACTTCCGGAAAGGTGAACAAAATGTATAAAAATGCATTTGTCTCCATCATATTTGAACCACCCTCGTAATTGGTAACTTACAAACGGTTTTATGGGCTTCAGTAAGTGATGAACCGTTGCATATTGAAAATTTGTGGGATCTAGAAAATATAGGAATCTGCCATTCAATCAATAAAAACGATAAATTTGTTGAAAATTTTGAGAAAACGGCGATTATGTGTAAAGAAAATTGGTATGAAATAAGGCTTCTTTGAAAAAACAAAGGAGATAATTTAGAAGACAATAACTTTATTGGTGCTTGTGTACATGTTAAGAAACTTAAGAATAAACTAATAAACTTAGGAAAATTGGAGCATTATAATGATGCTCGAATTAATTAAAAATGATTACGCAGAAAGAATTCATCCAAATGAAAGAGAACTAGAGTGCGTTTATTATATGCCACATCGCCCAGTGTTTCGCGATGACAAAGACACAACTAAATTACGCGTAGTATTCGATGCTTCAGCACATGGACCAAACGTTAGATCATTGAACGATATGTTAGAGAAAGGACCGAATCTAAATCCAGATCTATTTGGTGTATTAGTGCAATTTAGGATTGGCGAAGTTGCTATAACGGCAGACATTGAAAAGGCGTTCTTACAAATTCAATTGAATGCTCTGGATTGTGATTACCACCGATTTCTATGGTATAATAATGACCGCAAACTAGATTGTTTTAGGATGAAGCGAGTTACGTTCGGGGTGACGTGTAGTCCGTTTCTTTTAAGTGTAGTTATTAAAGTGCATTACACCTTCAACGTGATTTGGTACATAAAACAATAATTGTTTTTTCATAAGTCCCGAAACAACATGTTTGCGAGTGCGACAAAAGTTTAGCTTGGTCGCTTTAGCCTTCCACAAAAAAAACTACTTTTTGAAACTTTGAAAATTGCGTTTTACGTGGACGATTTGGTAGTAAGTGTAGACGATCGTGAGTTTGCTAAAAGATTAAAATTATGTGCTACGAAACTATTTAGTGACGCGAGTATGAACTTAAGGAAATGGGTTACAAATGACAGTATTTTAAGTGAAGATTTAGAATTTAACAAAGTAACGTCACAAAAGATTTTAGGGGTGAATTGGTCAACCGTTAACGACAGGATCAGTGTCGATCTGGTGAATGTTACCGACTATATAAAATCAGCAAGAATAATAACAAAGAGAATAATTTTACAAACTATTAACTGTATTTATGATCCGATTGGAATCATTTCTCCGTTTACTATTAAATTTAAAATATTGTTTCAAGAAGTATGGAAACAAAATTTAAACTGGGACGATGTGTTGCCAAACAGTTGTCCAGTGAGTGGAATAAGTAGATCGTTCAATTACAGAGCTTATTGGAATATTCAGTCCCTAGATTGTTACGCTTGGAAAAAGTGCATAGTGTGGATCTACATTTATTTTCAGACACTAGCCCACAGACATACGGTGTGGTTGCTTATGTGCGTAGGATGGACTTACACGGAAAAATTGAAATTGCTAATTTGTGTGCCAAGGCAAGGGTCTACAGACATCGCAATAACTTTACCTAAGCTCGAATTAATTGCGGCATTGCTGGCAGCGCGGTTGCAAAGGTATCTAAAAAGTACTTTATCGCTTGAGATAAGGGACACTCATTGTTGGACTGACTCACAAATAACATTACATTGGATAAACGGAGATTTCAATAAATGGAAGCCGTTTGTAGGAAATCGTGTAAAGGAAATTCAGTCCTTAAGTGTTAAACAGTGTCAGTGGCATCATTGTCCAGGTTCTGAAAATCCGGCAGATTTATTAACACGAGGAATTGCGGCAGAAAGTTTGATTGAATCAGAAGTGTGGATAAATGGACCGAAATGGCTTCAACAATCCGAGAAATATAGGCCAAGTACTGTTATGAATGACGGAATTGTTTCATCTTTACTAACGGAGAGCATAGCGGTAACACAGCCAGCAGTGAATAAGGATCCGATTATTGATACGACTAGATTTAGTAACGTTAACCGACTTCTACGAGCTATGGTGTATGTTCTACGTTTTGTCATAAAACGGGAACGAAAACATCTTAGATAGAAGAAATTAGTACTGAAGAAATAATGGAAGCAGAAAAAATTATTATCAAAGACTGTCAAGTGCAATGGTTTACGAATGAAGTAAAGTGCTCAGTTAATCACAAACCTTTGGATAATAATTCAAAAATTTTAAAGCTGAATCCATTTCTAGACCACGACGGAATAATGCGTTTAGAGGGGCGACTTCAAAACGTAAACAAATTCGATATAAAACATCCCATCCTATTGTCAAATATGGCGTATTTCAGTAAATTAATCATATGGTCTGTACACATTCATCAGTGCCACAGTGGTGTGAATTCTATTCTCTGTGAATTACGGCAACGATTTTGGATTATACGAGCGAGACAAACAATAAAGTCAACAATATCAAAGTGTGTTATGTGCAAAAGGTTAAGAGGAAAAGCGGCTTCGGCACCTTTTGCTCCGCTACCGAGGATCGCATTTTACAAAGTACCGTATTTGAAGTCACTGGATTAGATTTTGCCATACCATTGTATTTTAAAGAAAAGGGCAAACAAAAGGGTTACATTTTATTATTTACCTGTGCAACTACTAGAGAAACGGGTTTGTTTGCTATAAGAAGGTTCATTGCTCGCAGAGGGGTCCCAAAGATTATTTACTCGGACAACGCACAAACATTTAAACGGTTATCAAAAGAATTAACTGTTGTAAGCGACCTATTGGACAGCAAAGAATTATCTGTTCTAATAAATAAATATCGAATCACCTGGAAATTTATTGTGGAACGTGCAGCCTGGTTAGGAGACTGGTGGGAACGTTTAATTAAATCTGTGAAGGATGCTATAAAGGCATCAGTAGGAAAATTTTTATTAGATAGAGAACAATTAATTACATTAATTACCGAAATAGAAGGTACGCTCAACTCCAGGCTGTTAACATACATTGGAGATGATCCGGATGAACTTTTGCCTCTAACACCAGCTCATTTTTTAATTGGGAAGATTCCGGCCATTTCTCCAATTCTTGGCAATACAAAGGGTGCAATTATTCGAAAGCAATGGAAGTGTCGTTTACAAGCACTAGAACTATTCTGGAAAAGATGGTCAACTGAATATCTTCAGCAATTACGTAGTGCGCATTTTAATGTAACGGCTCCTAAGTACGAAGTGAAAGTGAATGACGTGGTGCTGATTCACGGAAACGACACCCGACCCCTTTTGTGGAAATTGAGAATTGTAGACGATGTGATTTCTGGAAGAGATGGGCAAATTCATGCCTGTATAGTTAGGTATCATTCCAGAAATGCAAATAAAAGAAGGTATTTATCTATCAAAAGCAGTAGTAAAAGTTAACGATAATAACAAAGCATTAGCAACTATTTTAAATACTAAAATGACCAATCAAACGATTATGCATTTAACAGTTTCATTAGAATCTTTACCAAAAGAAGCAAATATTTTAAGTATTCAAAGATTTTGTAATCACAACGTTAACAGAATTAATTTATTAAAACAAAATCTAAGATTAGAACACCTAAACGAAGAAGATCGTAAATCTATTGTGGATATTTGCACACAGTACAATACTATATTCTTTCTGCCTAATGATAAATTAACGAGAAATTAAAGTTAGTGACGAAACTCCAATATTTACCAAAACATACCGTTATCCAGAAATACATAAAAAGGAGGTAAATAAACAAATTGATAAAATGCTAGAACAAGGGATTATACAACCTTCGATATCACCATGGTCATCTCCATTATGGGTAGTTCCAAAAAAACTTGATGCTTCAGGTGAACAGAAATGGAGACTTGTAATTGATTATAGGAAACTTAACTTGACAACATTGCCAACATCGTGGGGCGCTAGCAACCCGTATAATAAGATTAGGGGTTCAGTAGAAATATACTCGTCTTACCGTCAAGTAAAAAAAAACTTGTTGGCAGGTAAACAATAAGTTTCACCTGTACTTCATGCGACTCTTATTTAAGTGTATTAGCATTATTAGTAAATAAATGTTACACAATCAATAAAGAGTCGTTTCTTAATGAGCAATTAGTGTGCTACATTATATTGGTCCTTCGAGCCGGATTTAATAAATAATTAATTAAGAAGAATTTTCCAATCAGCCGGGTGAAAGAACCATCGAATCAAGCAATAAGAATCTTGACGACTTCGAGGCAAAACAAAGAAATTCTACGTATGGTGACTAAGTGAAAGTGGTGTCTACTAATGTAAGTACGTTATATTGTTTCACTATTAATAATGGCGCAACTAGAAAAATTATTGCAAAAAGAAATTGTCCAAAAAGATTTAAAGAAAATTTAAGGATACTTAGACAGTGTAGAATCAAGTGATCGGGAATTAAGCGAGGAACAATTAGATGTTTAAAAAAATACGGCTAATTCTTTATATAATGCTTATACGAATGTAAATTGTGATGTATTATGTATTGAAGAAAATAACGAGGATGAGGAGGATGTTTTTGAAATTTATCAGTCAGTTTTAGTGAAAATCGAAAAAATATTTAAAAGGAGAAGCGTTAGAGTTAATTTCCAGCCTTCCTGTAGTTGATATCTCGTATAATACAGCATTAAACTCAGTATACTATTGGCGCGGAGTAATAAACCTGTCAGAATTATCGAATCTCCCGTATTGCAGTGGCGTATTATAATAGTAAAATCTACCTTGATATGAATTATTATGTGGTTTCTTTTTTTGTTTCAATCCTTACTTTGTGGAATCTATCATAGTAAATAATTTGATTCAGCAATATTCCACCGTTTAATAAGATATAAATAGATACAAAACTTTTGTAAAACACAGTATTTGAATATAAAATTAAACTCTAAAATCGATAAATGACAAATGTGTCGTTTCTCAATTTGTCTATTTTAAATCTTAATTTTATATAGGTACGTATACTGAGTTTTACAAAAGTTATGAATCTATTTGTATCATATTAAACTGTGGAATATTTAAAAAAAATTATTTACTATTATGTGGTTTGTTTCTTATTATTACAATTAAGAATCAATATAGCTAAATGAAGTAATTTTAAAACAATTATTCTTTAGCGTCAAAATGTGTGTTGAATTATCTATCATCAGGTAAAGTGGGGTCGTTAGCGCAGTCATTACGGCAGACGGGTTGTAATTTCTGCGAAAGATTACAGATAATTATTGTTTGACCGAAGGGCTTCGTATACTTTCTAAATGAAAAATATGTTTAGTTTGTTATTAGCAATGAATCGGCTCGTTTGTTTGTTTGTGTGTTAGTGCAAATAATTTTGAAATGGAAAACTTTTCACCAGCAAAACGTGTTAAAAGTGGTGCGTTATCTGCTAATGAAAAATTATAATTTTAAATGTGCATGACGCTGTTCGATGTCAACACCCTGCAAAAAGTGTCGATGATATTGTAGGATTATGTTCTGCAATGACGGAAATATCAAAATCCACCATTTATAAACTAGTGAGGGAAAGAAAAATTTGGGACAAGTGCTTCACCCACTTCCATCTCCTGGTCGGCGCCCGATGGAATTAGATGATGCAATGAGGAATTCTGTCCGTAGAAAGGTTCACTCGTTCTACTTACGGAAAGAGATTCCTACAATCGATAAGATTTTACTAGCAGTAAATGAGGATGAAAATCTACCCCAAATGAGTCGTAGAACACTGTGGAAACTTCTTCGCAAGTTGAAGTTTACTTGGGAGAAGATAAATAGAAGATCCGTTTTAATTGAAAACAAGAGATTATTACATGGAGGAGAAATTATCTTCGGGAAATAAGAAAATATAGGCGTGAAGGCAGGCGTATATTCTATTTGGATGAAACCTGGATCAATGCAGGACATACCGTAAAAAAAACATGGCATGATAATACCGTTATAGGACGATTGAAATGTAAAGAACCTGTCACGTGAATCAATCTGCAACGCAAATCATAAAAATATACCTTACTATAAATGTATTTATTAAACTAGGGTATAATTTGAATAACACTACAAACGAAATTACGAAATACACTTCGTTGTTGCCCTTAATGTGAACAGTAGACTCGTCCGTTTCATTTTCGTTCACGGCGCAGGTCACGTGACAGGTTCTTTATATTTCAATCGGCTTCTACGAGTGCTCGACAAGGATTTATAGAAGGGCTATCGACAGGATTTTGACCGCCTTCTGGGAAAGGAACACGATTAATTATTACTCATATTGGCAATGAAGATGGCTTTGTAGATGGTGCTTTGTTAGAATTCGAATCAAAGAAAACTGGCGACTACCACGAAGACATGAATGCTAATGTGTTTGAAAAATATTTTGAACAGATGCTAGATTTGATACCCTAAGGATCTATAATAGTTATGGACAACGTCAGCTACCACTCACGAAGATACGAAAATTTACCTACCAGCGCTTGGAGGAAAGCAGAAATTATAGATTGGTTATCTGTTAAGAATATAACTTTTGAGGATGACATGGTGAAAAGAGAATGATTGGATATTGTTAAAGTTCATAAGAATAAGTATATACGTCATGTTATTGACGAAATGGCAAAGAATCGGGGCATTGAAGTACTGCGTTTACCACCTTACCATTGTGAGCTGAATCCTATAGAGTTGGTTTGGGCTCAAGTAAAAGGTGACGTCGCTCGTAACAATACCACTTTTAAACTCGACGACGTGAAAAACTTCTGGAAAATACATTAAACAAAGTAACACCTGAAAGATGGAAGAACTGTGTATTTCATGTCGTTAAGGAAGAAGACAAATGTTGACAACTGGATAATTTAGTAGAGATAACATTGGAGCCAATTATTATATCAGTAAACACACAAGACAGCGATTCTGATTCCGAAATGGAAATTTCAGACGAGGAAGAAAGTTAAATGACCAAGCGTAATGTGCCTGAAACAGTGTTCTACTCTCTAAACACCATTTATTGTAACCATGAGTGAGTATTGTCAGTTATTTTAAATATACCTATTTTACCTACTAATGTCTTGTTATTTAAATGAACATTTTTATGCCTGTTACTTTTATCTATTCATTTTGATAAGTTTCCATGTCAACCACATAATTTTATAATTGAGCCAAATATACTTTTGATGCCTAAAAATCGGTCCCCGCAAATTAATTGTAATTGTAATAAATGTACTGACGATATCTGAATTACTATTTTATTTTACATTTATGTCATATATTATTTATATGTTATTTATGTTATTTGTATAGTAGATCACATTACAAATTTTACTTCTTACGTATTATATACCATTATTTTTGTATCTTGGTATAATACCCACATCTACGGCTATGATTCTCGTTTCGTCAGTACCTGGCCTGATGGCAACGTGTTTACACAGATTAACCTATTGTTCTCAGACCCTAGATGGGTCGATATGCTGCAAGAGCGGCACAATGATCGTATTTTGGTTAGAATTTATTGGTTTTTACTTAACCGTAGAAGTACCGCTTTCACAAGAAAATAAAGAATTATTTCAAGCAATTATGATTTATTACTCCGCGCCAATAGTATACAGACTATAGTTTTGATTAAGGATAGGTTTAATAATAAAACAATAATTATAAACGCACATTTGAAACAATTATGCGAAATCCCGATAATAACTACTTCATCACCGAAACCATTACGGGACTTTATTTCAAAAATTAAACACGTGGGTTGTTTACGTAATTTGAATGGACGCTGGGTAGAATCTTGAAGGTTATTCCTGGAAGGGATAAAAAAGTATGTGTAATTGAAATAATCACATCTAATGGCATCATGCGCACGTCCATTTCAAAGGTAGCGCTATTACCTTTAGAAAGTAATCAAAAATGTTAAGTTAAGATAATTGTGTATAGTTTGTTTAGCATTAAGTAACTTGCGACCAATACGTTGACAACATTGCCAACATCGCGGGGCGCTAGCAACCAGTATAATAAGATTGGGGGTTCAGTAGAAATATACTCGTCTTACCGTCAAGTAAGAAAAAACTTGTCGGCAGGTAAACAATAAGTTTTACCTGCACTTCATGTGACTCTTATTTAAGTGTATTAGCATTATTAGTAAATAAATGTTACACAATCAATAAAGAGTCGTTTCTTAATGAGCAATTAGTGTGCTACAACATATTAGACCAATTAGGTCATTCAAAATACTTTAGTACATTAGGTTTAGCGTCAGGATATCATCAAATCCCTGTAAAACAATCAGACCAACAGAAAACAGCATTTACAACACCCTTAGGACATTACGAATTTACTAGAATGCCTTTTGGATTACGTACTGCTCCGTCAGTATTCCAACGTCTAATGAATTCAGTTTTCACGGGTTTGCAAGGGTTACATTGTTTTGTGTATTTAGATGATATTGTCATATACACGTCTTCATTAGAACATCATTCCTGTTTTCGATAGATTAAAGGCAAATAATTTAAAGTTGCAACCTGATAAATGCGAGATTTTGAAATAAGAAGTATCGTATCTGGGACCCATTATTACCAGTAACGGGGTTAGTCCAAATCCAGAAAAGGTTAAGGCAATCAATAAATTCCCAATTCCAGTAGATCAAAAGTCAATTAAAATGTTTTTAGGGTTAGTGGGATATTATCGGAAATTTATAAAAGGGTTTGCAGATATAGCAAAACCATTAACATTCATTTTAAAAAAGGACACATCTTTTGAATGGTCCGAAAACCAACAAAAATCATTTGACACATTTTAATGAGTGAACCCTTATTACGTTATCCCGATTTTAATCAAACATTTATTCTAACTACGGATGCATCTAATTTTGCAATAGGGTCGTACTTAGTCAAGGAATTATAGAAGAAGACTTACCTATAGCTTACGCATCACGAACACTAAATGGTTCTGAACAGAACTACAGTATAATAGAAAAAGAATTGTTAAATATTGTTTGGAGTGTAAAACATTTCCGCCCTTACTTATACGGTCATAAATTTATTATAATTACTGATCATAAACCTTTAACCTGGTTGTTTAATTGTAAAGACCCGAGAAGTAGATTAATCCGTTGGCGATTAAAATTATCAGAACACGATTATGAAATTAGATATAAAGCGGGAAAACAAAATTCAAAATGCAGATGCATTAAGTAGAATTATATTAAATGACGGTAATTATGAACAAAACAAAATAAGTCATAATTTAGAAAAAGAAATCACTATCACTAACGAAGAACCCCTAAGTCAAAATGTAGAAACTATTAGCAAAAACGTTCAAGAGATTAATATGGATGTATTTTCATTATCATATAATTATAGTTTAGTCCATTGTGTAAGTAAAGACCTTAAAATGAGTAAAGGTATAGCAAAAGAATTTGAAATCAAATTTGACAATATATTGAAATTAAAATCACAATCTCCAATGTTACACAAAATTCTATATTCAAAAGAAAATAATCGTCATTTAATTTATATGGTAACAAAAATGGAATATTACAATAAACCACATTATAAAGATATTTTTATAACACTAAAAAATTTTTAAAAAAGTTTTGTTTAGAGAATAAAATAGATAAATTAGCTATGCCAAAAATTGGTTGTGGTTTAGATAAATTAGACTGGAATATGGTAAAAAATATTATAAACTACGTATTTAACAATTCAAACATCGAAATTAAATTATATATTAATCATGATAATACACCATCGTCACCTTTAACTAAATTTAAACACTCAATTCAGATTAATGTAATAAAAAAGGACGACTCTTTTGATAACTTTATAAAATTCCATTATCAAACTTGAGAAATTCCACAAATTGATACAATTCCTTTTGATAAATTTAATTATTTCCCAAATGTCCTCTAATATTCAAAAGATTTTGATGAATCTAACATATACTCTCAATTATTAAAACATAATTATGATTTCTCTAGTAGGGGAGATGGGCCTAAAATGACATACCATTTTCATTTTTGCTTTCCTGAGAGAAACTAGGGAGTGATATTAGTTTTCAGGTTGTGAAGTAGGGAGTTTAGACAATATTGTTTGTTTATTTATGACAGAAATATGCACTTACAACTCCCTATTTATATTTTATAATTTTTGAAAAAAAATGGATACTGTGTCATTTTAGGCAGATATACGGGCAAAATGACATATACTACCAAGTTGGCCACTTTAATGGCATGTTTATTAAAAAACTTAAATTTTCAGACGTAAAAGAAAAACAAAATTACATCACGTACAAAATGCAATCCATCGAAATTTTGGATTATCAAATAATTCTTAAATAACTAAGTAAGTACATAAATTATTACATATTCTATTAAACGCATATTTCACAAATAAATTGTTTTGTTTTTCGACTAACGCCCGCACACTCACAATGCGCCCATAACGTACATGTTGTACATCTAATCCATGCTTCCTTACTTTTCGACATTGAATAGAGCTCTAAGCAGTAGAGGCATGAAGCATCATCATCATCCGACTCATGGAATGGATCAATTTCTTCAGATTGATCTTCAGCTTCGAGTTCTACTCGCTTTTTGACAACTCTTGCTGACTTACGCCTTTCTTTTCTAGTTTTTCTGCAACTTTTCTTCGGGTTTCGTTAAGAAACGGAGTGCTGGTCATATCAGCGGCTCCCTGGGTATTCTTTCTTTTGCTCCTCTTCTCAAAGGATACTTCAGGAATTGGACTTATTTCTGATATTCTACTAAGTTTTCTAGGTTTGTTTGCTGGTAAAGTTTTATTGGTTGTATCTTCATGAAGAACAGATTGTGGTTTAGGAATATAATATGAAGGACCAGCTTTAGGACTATAATGAGTGATCGGATTATGAATGGCAGAAATGTGTTTTTCCGAGTCATAAGATTTTCCATCCTTCCTTGACTTTGTTGAGGCAAACCTTCTTCTGATTGAGCAACATCGGTAATGGGGCGATTTGTAGTTTCGCTTGGAGCAAATTCATGTTCTTCAAATACATTTGGATTTACTGGGAAAAGCCCACATTTTTCGAAACCACCAGTCGCCGTTTTTATGGTAGCTGCTCTCCCATAAGCTACAGCAAATAATGAGCCTATTTGATATTGCGTGACCACTCTTCCAGGATGTTCCTTTAGCCACTTGGAAACTTCTTGATCGTAGAACGTTTTTAGTGGACCGAAGAATGAAACATCAAGGGGCTGTAACTTATGGGTGCAATGGGGAGGTAAACAAACCAGAACTATACCATGAGCTTTGGCGAATTCCAGAACGTCCAAATGCTTATGACTGGCATGACCATCTACAATAAGGAGAACCTTATCGTCTGTACTAGGCTTGACGTACCTTGAAAAATGCTGCAACCATTGTAGAAACACTGGTCCAGTCATCCAGCCTTTCTCTTGTACAAGCCCAATGGTTCCGAGAGGAGCTCCATCTATTAATTCATTTTTTAAATTTTTTCGAGGATATATTATAGCCGGTGGCACAAAATGGCCAGTTGTTCCCATGCAACAGACCACAGTTACATGTTGTCCCCTTTCTGCACTGGTTATTGCACCAACCTGCTTTTTACCTGTAGTAGCGAATACTTTAGGGGGTTTTTGAACTGTTGAAAGTGCGCTTTCATCAGCGTTGTATATTCTGGTGAAATTAATCTTTTTATCAGAAATGGTTTTGCTATACATTTCAAAGAATGATTTCACTCGCGGTTGATTGAAACCCATAGCGCGGGCAGCACTAGTTGCTTCAGGTTTTCGCAAACTTATATCGGGATGTCGCCTTCGGAAACCCGTTAGCCAATCCCAGCCTGCCATACGGGTTTCTTTGTTAAATCGGTGGTCCAAATTATGACTTTCCGCAATTTGAAAAGCTAGTTTTCGGAGGTCTGTTGAAGTCAACCCAAAAAGCGAGATTCTAACAATTTGACGTGATCAATAAGTTCTTCTTCAACATTAACACTAAATGTTGTTTGGTATCTGCCTAGACCTTTAGTTGAACCCTGAACGATCTTATTCTTACCATTTTTGCATCGCCTTCGTAAGGTAGCTTGTGGTACACCAAATTGTTTCGCTGCTTTTAACCAACCCATTTCGTTGTTTTCTACTGCCCGAATAGCCTGGTCCATCGATTCTTTGCTCCAACTTTGTCTATTTGTCTTCCTCTTGTATTTTCCGACCATCTGTACATTAATTAGCATTTTACAATTTCTGAAATAATTTGGCGCAAGATATATTAGTATGGGAAATATGCATCAGGGCAAAATGACATAGTATGTCATTTTACCCCGACCGAAGGTATGTCGTTTTACCCAAAACATGTGATTTTTTTAGTTCAAAATTTTACATTTTTTAAGTAGTTTTTCTAATAAATAAACATGTTAATACATAATAAACAGTCTTACCTTTTACTATCTCTCACCACAGTTCCCCAGAATTAATGAAAAATATTGATTTTTCTTTTTCTTAAAAGTGTACCTCAAAAACTATTGAAGCTCGCATATACGTTTGTTAACGTAATTTACAAAACGGTTGCACTTAACGTCTATAACTAACAGAGTACGACTATCACGTGGTGATTGGTCGGCAATTCATAATTTCAGCGATCTAACACGAGTGTAAACGGAAATAAATAATATATGTCATTTTACCCGAGTATGTCATTTTAGGCCCATCTCCCTATACCCGAAGATTCAAAATTATATTCTTCTATTAAACTTTTCAAATCAAAATTAACTACATATATCTGTATCGCCAAAGAATTTCATTTTAATAAATTAGAATATAGAGATATATTTTATGCGTTAAGAAATTTGAGAACCGAACTAATTCGAGACTCTTATAAGGATACTATTTATATTCACGACAACACAATCACAAATAAAAATATAAAAAAGGCTATGTTTTTAGAAATATTATATTATTTATTCAAAGATACAAAAAATAAAATTGTAATTCTAGAAAAAGAACGAACAATTCCCAAAAATCAAGACGAAATTCTTAAAATTCTTAAAGATAATCACGATTCAAAATTGGCAGGACATTCAGGGTTTTTGAGAACTTACAAAAGAATTAAAGAATTATACAAATGGGATGCAATGAAAAAGGACATAAAATTATATCAAGATATGTCCGTCTTGTCAGATTAATAAAACTAATTTCAAACCAACAAAAGCACCAATGGAAATAACATCGACAGCTGATAAGCCCTTTGAAAAATTGCTATTGATATAGTTGGACCATTACCTCAAATGATAAATAATAATAGATTTATATTAACTATACAAGATGATTTGTCTAAATTCTCATATGCTGTTCTTATACCAAATCATGAATCTAAAAGTATTGCTCAAGAATTATCTAAATTCAGTACATTGTTTGGAATTCCTTAAATAATTTTATGTGATCAAGGAACTGATTTCACATCCAACTTAATAAAAGATTTTATGAAATTATTTAAAACGAAACACATTCTATCTTCTCCTTACCACCTACAAAGCAATGGAGCGGTTGGAAAGATCACATCTAACACTCAAAGACTATTTAAAACATTATATTAATAGTGACCAATCTAACTGGGACGAATTCATTAATTTTGCCATGTTTACGTATAATACACATATTCATAATTCAACAAAATTCTCACCATACGAATTATTATTTGGAGTTAAACCGTTTCTCCATAACTCAATCACTCAAGAACCAACGATAAATTATAAATTATATTATAATTATAAACCGTAGGTTTAAACAAAAAATTATCTCAAAAATTTTTAGGACCATATAAAATAGTAAAAATAATTTCTAAGAGCACAGTTCAAATAAAAAAGGGTAATAAACTAATTACATATCATGTGAATTTGTTAAAACCATTTATATCAACCGAAAATTTAGAGTAACTCATTATAAGTATAATAATAATTACTTTATTTTGTTTCAGAATCACACACCATGTTATTGGTACTGATTCTTACTCTCTTCACATTGAATAATGAAGGATTCTGCGTTGAAAATTATAAAATCGAATATTTTGATAAGAATTCTGGATTGTATTACAATCACATAGGGACAACCACAATTTCTAATTCCAAATTTACATTATTATTAATTTTTATACTTGACAACTGTTATGTTGGCTATAATTATTGAAGAATCGGCTATGTAACTGATTTACATACCTGTCGGCAAAGTTGCTTACAATTACGTACGTGAACGCTTTCACGAGTCGACACTAGATGTCGAAAAACTTTTCGTTTCAATATTATGATCCCTCCAGTAGGGCATATAGTCGACAGCACGCGTTTGTACAATAGTGAACTTACACTCGAGTTCTCTCACTCCTGAAGAGTCCCAAAAGGACGAAACAGCTGTCGGGTGATTCACAGTGTTTGTTTGCTATTGTACAACCTCTTGCGTACTTTACTGCAGGCGATTTTTATACTTGCAGTTGTTATACAACTGTTATGTTGGCTATAATTATTGAACAATCGGCTATGTAACTGCTTTACATACCTGTCGGCAAAGTTGCTTATACAGTGTCCGCCATAAAGTTGGAACCATATGGCAATTTTTTTTATTATTGTAGTTAAAAAAAAATTTTGGGAGCAATCACTTCTGCTTCTGAAATAACTTAAAATGCGCCAAGTCAAAGTTGACAGGTAACATCTGTCAATTGTCAAGTTCGTAATTTTGGAAAAAATGTCCTAAAAATGGGTCAATTTGTTAAAATTTCGAAAAATGTTACTAGGAAATTATTATGCTAATCACATTTTATGCCCATGTGCCGATTTTGAGAGGGAAATTTCCAATAAATTTCATATTTTTTATTCAACCCTTATCAATCAGTACCTCAGGGCTAAACTGTATTAACTCCATTTTTTTCAAAAATTGGTTTTCCGCACTTTCCTACTAACCTAATACCGCTCTTCTTAGTGACTAGTAATGTCACTTAAAATGTTAAAATAGTCAATAGTTTGAGAACCGCTGAAGTAAAAACCTTTAAACTAGGTATAGCCGTAAAAGAGAATCGAAAGACCTTTCAAACAAGGTATAACTCGACCCACTATTCTATTAAAAATTTTTGAGGTTAGTTCCACCCTGGCTATGGGATGACAGATAGGGGTGGTATTATACTCTAAAAATGTTTCCCCCTGGCAATCTAAATTGACGTGTCCGAGCGTTTTCTGTTTAAAATCTTTACGAACCCGACATGGCCGCCGTTTCGTTTTCGTTTAGCCACCCTGTATAAATATGTGTGTGTAGCAAAAAGGAGAGAGACAGTTTTTCCTAAATTGTAACTCCAATATCATATATGTAGTTTGTAAAATAAAAGTTTGTTGTACAAAGAAGGTGAATTTTCCGGTACTTGCTTCAAAACTTGGGGTCACAACGTTCCCATTCACGACGTGTTACCGAGTCTAATTTACTAGTAATTATATAAATGATTAACGAATCCCATAGTGTTCTACAGGTTCCCCTATATTTTTTAAAGAGCGTAAATGCTTTGAAATATTGTCAAATAAGCTACGCAATTCATGGAATGATTCTTTTGGCACGTTAGGGTGTTCCATAATTGCCTTTATGTGATTATGGATATAATCAAACCTTGATTTTCATACCGATCTTTTAAAAGTTCCCAAGCAATTAAATAATTATCGGTAGTAGCTTCTATTGACTTGATTATATTCCCTGCTTCACGTTCCAATGAAGAACGTAAATAATAAAATTTTTGAATTGGTGACAATGAATCATTATTATGGACAAGAGCATTAAACGCGTCGCGAAATTCTAACCACTGATCGTATTGACCGTCAAATGTCGGTAATTTGATTGTGGGTAGTTTAATATCGTAATTATTTCCGGTAAGATTAGAAGATGTTGAACTAGAATTGGTTGCATTTTGAGTACAAGTTGAATTTTTTATTGAATCAAATACCTGATTAAGACTTGCAATTAACTCAAAATATGCATTTTCAAATGTTTCTCTATATTTATTTTCATCATCTTCTGTCGTTAATTTCTTAGTCAACCCGCAAATTTCTAATTCCGATTGAATCGCTTTAAATTCTTCGAAAATGGGTTCTACCTTTAAAAATCTACATCGTAGTTGCGCAATACTATCTTCATTTAAATTGTTTAAGTCTAATTTATTAAAATAAGTTGCTTCCCTCGTTAACTGCGACTTAATTTGAGCACGCTTAATTTTCAAAACGGAGAAATTTTCGTCGGTACTCATTGTATTATCACAAATTTAAATATAGCAACTTAAGTTTAAATTATAAATTAATAGGTAAGTAAAATAAATCAGAGGATATAATAATTAATAGGATCGATCTTACTCACGTTTTATTGTTGCGTTACTGATTATAATTCGCCTCGTGGTCAAGAATATACAGTGGCGCGCTCGAATTCATAACATTTACATATTTATATTAAGGGAAGCTGTAACAGACACTAAGAAGAAAACTTGTAAAGTTACTATAAAAGTTTTGTTTATGAATCCGTCTACACATTTACAATTTTCGACAATTTAAAAAAGTGTACCAAATTTTACGTATTTAACGAACAACATTTAACGTTCTGCTTGGTAATTTTTTCGCATATATTTGTATTATGTGCTTTGATAATTTTTTCAGGAATACTTGGTAGAGGGAATTTTTTGTCTAATCAAACATATGGAAGAAAAAAGTGGATATTCAAAAGGCACTTCTTATAACATTATGGTATTTGGGAAATACAGAATCATATAGACAAATCTCGGAACGCTTTAATGTAACAAGAAGTTGTGCCTATGTAATAATAAATAGAATTGTTGCTTTTATTGTAAAAAACAGTTCTCAATTCATTACTTGGCCCACATATAGTACCAGCAGTGGCGGATTTACCAATAGGCTAAGTAGGCTGGAGCCTAGGGCGGCAGATTTAGAGGGGCGGCAAATTTAGCCCAAATTTTTTTCATCTTACAGAAATAAAAAAAACTTATAATTATATGTATACACATTACGTCCGTAATCCGTATATAAAAGATTACTAAAGGCACTGTAAAATATAGGTACTTATGCGATCATGAATTTTAAAAATATTCCAATAGTGTTTCAATATTAATTTAAATTTAAATTTAGTAACTTTTACCCTAATTATAAAAATAATATTTAACGAGTAATATGTTTCAACATTTAAATATTTATTTTCTACTAGGTACTATACGTATGTATTTGCGTAGTAGTTTTTGGGTTGCGGCGCGGGAAGGGAACGAATGGCATGACCGTTCGCTAAGAGTGTTTGGACGAATTGACAGCACGAGCCATGAACGCGTCCGCTCCGCGTCGCGATCGGGTTGCCGCGCGTGGGAACCGATGTAGGGGGCGAGAGAGATAGATATAGAGCGGAGTGGCAAACAAAAACAAATGAAAAGTCACTTCGTTATTGCGTCCTGCAATTTCTAATAAGTACGTATTAATATTCGTATTTCGAGGGCAGATTTTTCTGGTTGTGTGCTATATTTTTTATATTGTTTAGAGTGTTTAGTGGATTATATGAATAATTTCATAACATCGCATCCCTGGTGCATACATACAACATACAATACATACTTATAGGTAAGTAATTGTAATGTTTTACAATAAATCATCCGTAACGAATCAGAAATTCAACTTGATGCTGATTCGGAAGGTTAGCGTAGAAATTCAAATTTTTGTTTTATTATACTTAAATATCGACGGTTAAATACCAAACACTGCTATCTACAAAACGTCAACTCTACAGGAGTGCAAAAAATCTTTTATTTCTTATGTCTTTCGGCTGATATGATGATGATGATGATAGTTAACGTTTTGTTTTGTAGCATTGTTTGGTACTTAACCGTCGATTGATATACTTATTTCCTTTGCTAATTTAGGTAAGTATTCGAGTCTGAACAAAGGTACTGGTACTTATGTACGAGAAATAAAACTCCCAATGTAATGTTATTTTTTGTTTCAGTTCTTGAATAAAAATCGTTAGAATGAGTGATCGAAGAAAGCGACTTAGTGGAGCTGAGTATAAAAAAGGCCAAAATAAAAAAGAAGAACAAGAACAGATTATCCGTAAAACGATAAAAATGGACTGTTTTCTTACAAGTGGAAGTAAAAGCAGTGTTGTAAGACCAGGAATTTCAACCACATGCACTGATACAATCCAATCTATAAAAAAATGAAACGGATTTGAACTCTGTGCCCCAACAACAACTGTCGCCTGTTGAACAATCTGCTTTTGAAAAAACGGATAATTATGATTTTAACAACGAGGCGGTAGAGGAATCATCAATAAGTATAACAATTGAAGTACAAAAAATGACCAAGTGCTAACAACAGTAAATCTAAACAAAGATCCAGCTTTCTTGCCAGTGAGTATCTTTCAAAGAAAAATGAAAAATAATGAAGTGAAAGACTGAAATTGGCTTGTTTATTCTGAAAGTAAAAGATCTGTATATTGCGGACCCCGTTTGGCATTCGGTCCATTGGAGTATAAGACTCAGTTCGAGAACGAAGGATTTAATGACTGGAAAACGCAGAACACCGAGTAGCTCAGCATGAAAACTCTGCACGTCATAAATCTAGTATTCTTAGTTTGAAAGCTAGAAGTGCGATTGATGGCCGACTCGACAATTTACTACAGGTCCAAATTGATGAAGAAATTACTTATTGGAGAAATGTTCTCAAGAGAGTTGTTGCTGTAGTGAAGCGACTGTGTTCAAGAGGCCTTGCTTTCAGAGGAAAAAATGAAAAGTTCGGCGATCCACATAACGGGAATTATTGTATGATTTTGGAACTGTTAGCGGAATTCGATCCTTTTTTAGCCAGTCATATTGAACGATTTGGGAATCAAGGATCAGGCAGTACCAATTACTTATCAAAGACCATTTGCGATGAGTTTATTCTCTTGATGGGTCATAAAGTCTTAAAACAGATTTCAGACGAGATAAGAAAAGCGAAATATTTTTCTCTAATCATCGATTCAACACCAGATATAGCACACGTAGATCAACTTACCCTTGTCATTAGATACGTTTTGGAATCAGGCGAACCGTGTGAAAGATTTCTCAAGTTTTTGCCGTCAGTGGGACATAAAGCTGATGAAATGTTTTCTGTCATTATTTCGGAACTCGAAACACTGGGCATAAATATTGAAGACTGTCGTGGACAGTCATATGATAATGCCGCGAACATGTCTGGCATGTACAATGGCTTGCAGGCAAAAATTCGAAACCAAGCACCGTTTGCACTTTATGTGCCTTGTTCTGCCCATTCTTTGAATTTAGTGGCAACTGCGGCTGCTGAATCGTGTACAGAAGCTTGTCGCTTTTTCATGATGCTACAGGAAATTTACGTTTTTTTTGTAAACTCGACACAACGCTGGCTTAAATTAATGAGTGAAATCGGGAAAGGCAAAACCCTGAAGAGAGTGAATCTGACACGTTGGTCAGCGAGAGAGGACGCTTGTAAAAGTTTGAGAGATTCTTGGCACGAAGTTCTTCAGACTTTGAAATCAATCAAAGATGATTGTACCGAAAAGCCTGTAACGCGACAAGAAGCGGCGGGAATACTTTTGAATTTGGAGAAACTGGAAACGGCGGTAATGGTTGTTGTGTGGAATGTTTTTTTGGAAAGAATAAACAAAGTGAGTGTTCAAATTCAGGCTTCCACCGTAGATTTGATCACCGTTGCCGATCTTTACGAATCACTCCGTAAGTTTTTTGTAGCTGAACGAGAGAATTTTAAGTATTTCGAAGAAAAAGCGATGGAATTAAGCGTATCAAAGCAATATACAACAGAGACAGAGATTGGAAAAAGACAACGGACAAGAAAAAAAAGATTTGATGAAACATCTGAAGAAGTTATTACAATGACTGCAAGTGAAACTTTCAAGGTTAACACGTTTCTCGTCCTCATAGATAGACTCGTATCCGAGTTAGAGAAACGGCAGAAGGCTTACCACGAATTTAACGAGAAGTTTTCATTTCTAACCAAAATGAGTGAGTTGTTACCATCGACCCTGACGGAAAAGCCATTTCGTTGGAAAAAATGTATCCTAATGATTTAGAAACTGATTTAGTTCAGGAATGCATACACTTTCAATGCCACCTTTCTTCTCAACGAATTTTGATAAAACCAGATTCTGGATCATTAAGAAGCTTAAAACGGGTAAAAAACTATTTACGATCTACTTTAAGTCAAGAAAAGCTTAACGCTTTATCTCTTTTTGTGCATAGAGTCAGAACTAATGAACAAGATTTCATACGACGATATAATTAATGATTTTGCGAATTTAAAATCTCGCAAAAAGATAATGTAAAACTTATTTGATCTCATTGTCACCATTAACCGGATTGTTAACATGTTATTTAATAGAAATGTTCGTATTGTTTTTAAACTGTAAGTGCAATAAAAAATATTTAACAAAAACAACGTTTACCGACTACACATTATTTTGTGTGAGCTGTGTTCATATGGTGTAGGTATTTTAATATGATTGTGAACTAAACTAACGTATTGAATTTCAAAGGTCAGTAGGGGCGGCAAAAATTAAGTAGCCTACTAGCGGCAAATTTGTAAATCCGCCACTGAGTACCAGAGAGGACTGAAATAGTTTTACAAATGTCTTTTGTGGTGAAGCGGCCTCAATGCACGATGCAAGAATGCTTAAAAAATCTTCTCTCCATCAAAAAACATGCCGAGGTAATATATTACAGAACACCTTTTTGCTTGGAGATTCAGCTTACCCGAATCTGAGATGGTTGGTATCTCCGTTCAAAGACAATGGGAATTTAACCGAAACTCAACAGATATTTAATTACAGACATTCTGTTACTAGGATGGTTGTAGAAAATGCCTTTAGATTATTAAAGGGTCGATTCTGTAGACTTAAGTTTTTGAAAATTAATTTTTATGAATGAAACTAATCGTTACGCTGAACAGTGCATCCTGGCAGCCAACAACCCATCTAGAAATGAAAAAACTGATTGGTATTATTATGTGGATGGGTTTATGTCAGTATCCTACTGTACAGTCCTACTGATCCAAGAATGTTCTTTATGACAATTATATTAAACAAATAATATCTAGGAATCGGTTTCAGTTATTACTGAAGCGGCTGTATTTTAATGACAATTCAGTTGATACTGATGATAGACTTCAAAAAATAACTCCATTTTTGAAAAAAATAAAAGAATCCTTTCAAAACATAATAACTCCAGGAGAATACCTCTGTATTGATGAGACTGTAGTCCCTTTTCGCGGACCACTTAAATTTAAACAATATACCGGGTGATTCAGCTAACCCGTTCATTAGAAGTTTATGGACTTTCCGTTGAAATATTTGGAATAGGGGATTGTTCAAAAAGTTCTATTTAATTAAAATACTTCAGCTCTTCTAGCACTTCCGGTTACACCGGAAGTGGCTACCAACTTTCTTATTTTAAATGGAATGATATATTTTTTGTATATTTGGATTCTACGCCAAAATCTGAGTTACTTTCATGTAGCACAACCTATATGAAAAAATCAATAGTTTTTGAGATATTCCCATTTTTTTGAGAAAAATTGGATTTGTGGTATTGTTTTCAAACGCTTGTCAATGATTGAAAAAGAAAGTTATAGTAACAAAATTTGGGCTATACTTAAGTTTTTAAATGATGTGTAATTTGACATCTCATTATTTACAGGGTGTTCAAAATGTTTGTCTAAATCTGACTAACTTCAACTGCCCAAAAGTCAATTTTTTTAAATGGAACACCCTATATCTTGTTGCTCTATGTGATGGAGAATTAAGTGGTCTTTCAATCTTCGTAAGGGTTCCCTATACCTATCTGTTACCATTTCCCTGCTATCGATGTATTTATATTCGATACACAATATTTTTCTATTTTCTTAAATAATTTCTGACTAGTGGCCTGTGGAAATTAAAACAATGTGTCTTATTTATCAAACTTGTAAACGTCGACGTGACACATTATATACGATATGGAAATCCATCAAGAATATACTAAATTTATTTTTTATTCATGGAGAATCTTACGAAATTATTGAAAGAACTTGCCGTTTGTTTAACGAGAGATATCCACACTTGCGACCTCTAAATAAAACTACGTTTAAGAGAATAGAAGCAAATTTTAAACAATTTGGAATTCAATGTACTAGAACACGCCCCAAGGTAGTCACCAGTGATGAAGACAACGAAATAAATGTATTGGCATATTTTAATGCAAATCCACATGCATCGATCAGAGCTGCGTCTGAAGATTTGGGACTGTCCTACTCGTCGATACAGAGAATTTTGGCACAACGTAAAATGCATCCTTTTTCTATTATAAAACTACAAGCTTTCCGCCCAGGTGACGAAATACGTCGTGTAGCATTTTGTGAAAGCATTTTATTGAAAACGCAGGAAGACCCAAATTTTTTGAAAAACATTAGTTGGACCGATGAGTCAAAATTTAGTAGAGAAGGAATCATTAATAGGAAAAATTGGCATTATTGGGCAGAACAAAATCCTCGGATGGTGTGCGAAGGTAACTTTCAAGACACATTCAGTTTTAATTTTTTTGTTTAATTATGGATAATCGTGTTTGTTTTGAAATGTATGACGAAAATTTAAATTCTAGCAAATATTTAGAAATGCTTAGAGGAGTGGTTTCAAATTTTTTGGAAAATTTACCATTAAATCTTCTAAATTCATGTTGGTACCAAATGGATGGTGCTCCAGCCCATTCAACCCATGAGGTTTATCAAGAATTATTCCATATGTTCGAAGATCGTTGGTTTGAACGCAATGGTCCATCTCCATGAAAAAAATTTAAATACAAGTATTGGTCAGATAAAGTACTTAAGTTTTATTTTTATTAGTAGCCACACTATAGTGAATTACAAGATCAAATTATTAATTAATTTAAAAAAACCTCCTACATTGGGAAACCTACATTTTTGACAATTATTAAGGTTACATTTTTCACGTTATAATACGACAACGGCCATACCATGTTAAAAGCAACGTACGTACGAGCAACTGCAGAAAGAGGAAATGGAATGCTCCAACATTAACAACGAGGAAAAGGAAGTAGAAGAAGAAGAAGAAATAACAACAAACGTAAATATTAAAACAAAAGAACCGCTACCGCCAATCATCTTACACGAAGAAATTAAAGACTACAAACAATTCGCAAACTACATCAAAGAACATGTTAAACACGTTAAACAAACTATACAAACGTATATGTGACACACACTGACGACTTCGAAAACTTGAACAATGCACTACAAAAAAGTAAAATAGATTATCACACTTTTACAATGAAAACTACGAAAACCCACGGTTTTGTATTACGAGGACTGGATCACGAGCCAGAACCGGAAGAAATAAAACACGAATTAAAACAAACAGAAAAGTTGAACATCGTAAATGTGTATAAAATGCGAGGTACGGAACATCCGGCATATTTAGTAATTACGGACTCAACCGTAAACATAAGACGAATTAATCAAATAAAGACAATACAAAATGTGCGAATCAATTGGGAAAGGCACATAAACAACAAAATAATAACGCAGTGCCACCGTTGTCAAATATGGGGTCATGCCACAAGCAACTGTTACGCCACGCCTTTCTGCGTAAAATGCGGACAACATTTCACGAAATTTTGTGGCAAGGATCCGAATACACCTCCAAAATGTGCAAACTGCCAAGGGCAACACACGGCAAACAGCACGGAATGTGTCTAAAACAGTACACTAAAAAACCGCCGGTGAGGGAGGAAAGGCGTAAATATCAGCACTTTGAAGACAAATTTCCACCGCTACAAGCAAGAACAGCACTCATATCAACAAAGAAAACAGTGAAAACAATCACACAAACCACAATAACAGCAACAACAGCAGAACCATAACTCAAGAAAACAAAGGCAGCAACGACTTCCGGGAACTCGCAGCGGAACTCCGGAAACTCAACGAGCACGTAAATATAGGTAAGATACTGGCAGCAGTTAAAGATTTAAACAAGCAGCTGGAAGGAATTACCGATCAGCGCACATAAGTAGATTTAGTCTTTAATTTTATGATAAACATTGATCAATATGGCATCTAAATTAAATATAATCACCTGGAATGCAAACGGCGTCCTCAACAAAAAGGAACAATTAATAAATTTCTTGAATTATCGTAAGGTCGATGTCATGTTAATCAATGAAATCAAACTAACAAATAAACACAAATTAAAGATTAGGGGTTACACCGTAATAAGGAAAGATAGAGGCAACGGTGAAAACCACGGGGGAGTAGCCATTGTCATACACCAAACAATACCACACACCGTCATACAAACAAGTCAAACACAAATAGAGACCTTAACAATTAGATTGCCAGACAACACGCATCTAATCCCAGCGTACAATAGACCGTCCTACAAATTTAAGTTCAGCGACCTCGACAAATACTTCATTCCTTTTAACAAAGTCGTACTGATAGGTGACCTTAACGCCAAACACCACGATTGGAGGTGTAATAACGCAAACACAAACGGAAACACATTAAGAACCTACGCAGACGAAAACAACATCACGATACAGTACTGTAATAAACCGACCCATTTTCCTGAAAACAACATGACCCCGACAACCATAGACATTGTCATAACTAGAAATGTAACAAACATGACACGTCCAATTACATTACATTCGACCATAACCCCTGTACAAATCTTACTAAATAATTTCAAGTACAAAAATCATAATCTAAAAACAATAATCTTGTGAAAGGACATAATCTCGACTGGAAAGCATTGAGACGAGACCTGGACCAACAAATACAAATAAACAACAAAATTGACGACATTCAGACACTAGAAAGTGAAGTGGCAAAACTAACCCGCGCAATAATTCTCGTCAGAGGAATGCATACAACAATAAAAAAAAGTAGACCCTCAACGCGAAACACTACCAAATACAATAATTCAAAAATCAAAACAAGAATCAACACCGAAAACAATGGCAACGCACTACAGTTGCACACCACAAAGAAGAAATGAACAGATTAAATAATGAAATCAAAACGGAAATTAAAGAATTTAACAACAACGTCTGGACAGAGACCCTGACAAAACTAAAACCCCAGGATAACTCACTGTGGAGACTGACAAAAAATTTAAAAATCATACGTAAGCATTCCCACTCTGCACAAAAACAATACCGATTACATCACCGACAGAGAAAAGATTGAAGTACTGGCGGAAACCCTAGTGGAAGCACATACCTTAGACCACAATCAAACAGACGAGTTTCACGAAACGGTAGAAAAAACAGTAACTGACTTTCTTAATGGACGACACACAATAAACAAACAAAAGTTTTCAAACATTATCACCAACCCCAACGAACTAAACGACATAATAAAAACATTAGCAAACAATAAAGCCCCGGGCAAGGACGACCTTGACAACAAAATAATTAAACACCTCTATATAAAAGCAATTACACAACTAACCTACATAACAAATGCGACACTAAAAATGCAACACTTCCCAATAAGCTGGAAAGAAGCGACTATTGTTCCAATTCCAAAACCCGGTAAAAATCATGCAAACCCAAACAACTACCGTCCTATTAGCTTACTGTCCGCACTAAGCAAAATTGTAGAAAAAATTATCTTAAATCGTTTGAACAAATTAGAAAAGAAATTGAACATTCAAAACAATAACCAATTTGTCTTTAAACCAAAACATAACACTACTCAAATAATAACTAAACAGGTATATGACGTAACAATAAACTTCAACAAAAACAATAACACAGTCATGACCCTACTTGACCTTCAAAAAGCTTTTGACAAAGTATGGACTAAAGGATTAATATACAAACTAATCAAGTACGGATTTCCTCCAAACATGATTAAACTAATATACTCATACTTAACCGACAGATCATTCATAATAAAAATAAACAATCAACTATCCACAAGCAGGCAGATAAGCGTTGGGGTACCTCAAGGATCAGTCCTGGGGCCAAAACTCTTTAATCTATACATAAACGATATACCGCAAAACTACAAAACGGAAATAATGCAATACGCAGATGACACGACCATACTTGGTCACTCGTATTACGCACAAGCTGCGAACTACAATACACAACTGCATATCAATAAATTAATTGAATTTTTCCAAAAATGGAAAATATCAATAAACGCGGAAAAACAGAACAGATCATTTTTACTCTAAAATTTACAAATAACAAAATTTTCACCAAATTAAAGATTAACGACCAACGGATCACGCCCACAAAAACTGTGAAATACCTGGGAGTCCACTTGGATGAAAAATTAAACTTCAAGGCCCACATAAAGGAAACAATAAAGAAAGCATACATTATAACAAACAAACTATACGCGTTACTAGTTAACCGGAATACATCAATGACTAACAAAAAACTTATTTACACCACTTTAATCAGACCGACCCTTATGTATGTCTCCCCAGTATGGTGCAGCGCCTCCAAACCGACAATTAAACCACTCCAAATTTTTCAAAACAAAATCCTAAGAATCATAACAAACTCAGATAGATACACGCGAATTGACTACCTACACGAGCAAACCAATATCCCTTACATACACAACTATATTAAAGACATTTCTGACAAATTTTATAGAAACCAACTACAAGACAACCCTATTCTTGAGAAAATTACCCAATACCGCAGACATAACAGAAACGTAGGAACAAAACACAAACTTCCATACGAAACACTACCAATATACGAGGAAATAGTTAGCTAGTAAAAAATTTTCGAAAGCAAGTTTTTTCAATAATTTTTCCTGCAAACATCACTAAATAATCCAATTTTACACCAACAAAAACAAAAAACACTAATTGTCAAAATCTTAGAAATATACAATAAAATCTTAGGTACGCATAATAATGCAGGAACTAATGACAAAATGATATGAACATGAATTGTACAGATACTTATTTGTTATGTAATTCGTAGTTAATGTGCATATACAGGGTGTCCCACCGGGAACGCCATCGATAGATTATAGAAAAACTGTACATGAGAAAAATTTGAAAATTTGGTAGTATACTAACATTGACGGGGGCAGTTCCGCTAAAATATTTTCAAGATGGTGACACTTCCGGTTATAATATTTCGAAAACCATGAATTTTTTGAATAGACAACCTTGTACAAAGTCAACCTTATTTTTGATGCTAAATAAAATAAAATTATAAAAACATGGTGCTTGCATTTAAAAAAAATGACTTTTGACTTGTTTTTGAATTTAATTTTAATCCTTTTTTTTGATCGCCCTGTATTAATTTATTATCAAAATATCGACATAACCCACTAAAATAGGTCCCATGCTACAAGAAAACCTATTCCAATTAAATAATAAAGGCATTAGTATAGGAAAATTTTATAATTTTGTTTAGGCCAGAAAACGTCATTTTTAACATAAAATTTAAAATAAGTCCAAAACGGTTAGACTTCGGTATAGGACATTATACACAAAATGTGTCTACAATTTTGTGCAAAATCCAAAAATAGAATAATATATAGGATGTTCCATTTAAAATAAGCAACTTGACACATACTTCCGGTATAACCGGAAGTGTCACAAACTTGAAAATATTTTAACAGAACTGCCCCCGTCGATGTTAGTATACTACCAAATTTTTCCCATGTACAGTTTTTCTATAATCTATCGATGGCGTTCCCGGTGGGACACCCTGTATATGTCGTTAAATTGTAAATAAAGTTTGTTTGATTGATTGATTTGATTGGTTCTCGTCCGATCATCGAAGTTAAGCAACGTCGGGTGCGGTCAGTACTTGGATGGGTGACCGCCCTTCCATTGATTGGTACGCATATGAGAAAGGGTTCATATGGAATTACGAACTTCATAAAATAAATTAGGGAGTTTTTTTTCTTCTGCGCAAGCCTAATATAGAATATTTTATTAATTATTCTATGAATGATCTATGGAAATATTCAAGGAATAATGCAAAAGGGGACATTAGCATATTGTAGGATCATGCTAGAATAAATATGAATATTTCTAGCATTTTCAGGGAATATATCAATCATCCCAAATATTATATATTAAATATTCCATGATTATATAATGCTTTCTGGGTAGAGGTCATAAATGTAGATATCTCTCGTTAAGCAAACGGCAAGTTCTTTCAATAATCTTGTAACATTCTCCATGAATAAAAAATAAATATAGTATGTCTTCATTCGAATATATTTGGTGGATTTCCATATCGTATATAATGTGTCACGTCGACGTTTACAAGTTTGATAAATAAGACACATTGTTTTAATTTACACAGGCCACTAGTCAGAAATGATTTAATAAAATAGAGAAATAGTGTGTGTCAAATGTAAATACATCGATAGCAGGAAAATGGTAACAGATAGGTATAGGGAACCCTTATGAAGATTGAAAGACCACTTAATTCTCCATCACATAGAGCAACAAGATATAGGGTGTTCCATTTAAAAAAATTGACTTTTGGGCAGTTGAAGTTAGTCAGATTTAGCCAAACATTTTGAACACCCTGTAAATAATGAGATGTCAAATTACACATCATTTAAAAACTTAACAGTCCTCCTAAGTATAGCCCAAATTTTGTTACTATAACTTTCTTTTTCAATCATTGACAAGCGTTTGAAAACAATACAACAAAACCAATTTTTCCCAAAAAAATGAGAATATCTCAAAAACTATTGATTTTTTCATATAGGTTGTGCTACATAAAAGTAACTCAGATTTTAGCGTAGAATCCAAATATACAAAAAAAATATATCATTCTATTTAAAATAAGAAAGTTGGTAGCCACTTCCGGTGTAACCGAAAGTGCTAGAAGAGCTGAAATATTTTAATTAAATAGAACTTTTCGAGCAATCCACTATTCCAAATTTTTAAACAAATATTTCAACGGGAAGTCCATAAACTTCTAATGAACGGGTTAGCTGAATCACCCTGTATATCAAATAAGCGTCATAAATTTGGCATCAAATTATTTAAACTTTGCTTAGAAAAAGGTTAGACATACAATTTCATGTTAAAAGAACACAGCTATTATCAGAATTTATTTAAATAAAATGATTCTTTATCGGCAACCCAAACAACAAGTTACAGGTAAATGCAGCAGTACTCATTATTTTGTGCCTCCATTATTTAAGTTGGCAGTTCGTAATGCTAGCTGTGAGTTACAATATGAAATACCCAGTAACTGCCCAATAATCCAACCCTTAAACGTGCTTAAACGTTGTAAATTTCTTTCAACCGATACAGAAGGTTGTTTTAATGTGGATATGAAAGTGGTAAGTTTTTTCTGTTGCTTGTGAAATTGCGTTCGTTTAATTGTGCGTTGTTGAATGCATTATTTTCTGGAGATATATGTTTAAACCAAACAGTTTCATTAAACAATTAAAATGTATCGACGTTAATCACATGAATATATCGATAGAATTCATTGCTGTAAAACTGGAATTTAAACAATGAAATTGTTTGATTGATTGCTGCTTGCACAACGATTACACCTCCTTTTTCATTCAAAAATTAAGTTAAGATCATAAGTGAATTGTTAAAATTTGCTTCATATCACTTTTGTTTTATAATTTAAGGTTTGAAAGTAACTTATTATTCTTATTTATAGGAAAAAGCTAGAAAAATGTAAACAACTTGGGAGAAGTAACAGAATGTTGGCTCAAAAAGATCTGGATAGAACAATGTATATTCATCACACCTTTGGTACTACAATCTACTCGATTTTTTATATGGTCAGAAAACGCAAAAGTCATCGTTAGTTATTGATGTTGACGAGGAGTTCAGGTATATTTTTTATATTGTGTTTATTATGCTCTTATCGGCTTTTTTGAATAGGCTGTGGAACGACATGTAGGTACCTCCCCTATGTACCTTTAGTTGTGCATATACCGGCACGTTCAGCTAATCGTTGTTAACTTCACTGACCTAAGACTTTGAAGAACAACAGGTAAGATAATTTCACATTTTTAATCTTAATTCATGTTTTCTAATAAGTACACAATATTATCCTAATTCACATCTGTATTTCCAATCAACTGGCAATTTAAAAACGTCACTTCTTACTGTGTTACATATCCCTGGCGATATTTAAGTCAATTTTCCTGTCATGCCGTACATACTCCTGAAGATATGTATGGAAGAGAAGGAACTACTTCAACCTATCAACGTCAAACTGAAATATTTGTGCATTAAACTTATAAATTGATTGTTGTAAGGGGCAATTTGCAGCTTATTAGAACCATAGCTCAATATACAGGGTGTCTCAAAATTGACGCCCGTCCTTTCAGAATATGAATCGGGGGGCTAAAACGAATTAAAACGTAAGAATAAGAAAATTGCGTTATGTCCATGGTTACAGAGTTATTGACAAAAAACAAAGATCTAACATTCAATGTTTACACTTTATTAAAAGCGAAGTCAGCTAAAAACAAATGAGTAGCATAGAATGCTATGGTAATGTTAAATGTTAATTATTAGTTCTGTGAACTTTTGTCATAATAAGTATAAGTATAATTTCATACGGTTATTTGTTTTAAAAATGGAACGTCATTATTCCAATCGAGAATATGTTGATATGTTAAAAGTATTAGGTGCGCATAATGATAATGCCAGTGCTGCAGCTAGAACATATACTGTAAAATTCCCAAATCGACGGCACCCTGATGCAAAAACTATACGACGGGTTGAACAAAGATTACTGGGAACAGGTAATTTAAATCCCAGATTAAATAAGGGAGGACGCCATTCTACGTTCAACGTCGTCCAAGAAGAGCAAATTCTTGATTTTGATGAAGCGGAACCAAATACAAGTCTTCGAGTTACATCGAGACAAACGCATTTCCAAAAGATACCATTCATAGATTATTAAGAAGGAATGGCTTATATCCATTTAGGCCTCAAAAGTTCAAGTTTTACATGAAGGAGATAGGGAGCTTCGGATTAATTTTTGTAGATGGTTATTGGATAACGTGAACAATGATCCACATTTTATAGAAAATTTTATGTTTACTGATGTCACCATAGACGATGGTCAGTAAACATTTGGGCTGGATTATTAAATAATAATGTAATCGGCCCAAATATGTTACCTAACCGACTTAATTCAGCATCGTATTTTCATTTTTTAAACGACAATTTACCACTGCCATTGCTCGATCAAGTCCCATTAGCAACTAGATTGAATTGTTGGTTCCAACATGATGGTGCTCCTGCACATTATGGTAGACAAGTGAGAGCATTACTAAATCAAACATTCCCCGACTGTTGGATTGGAAGAGGTGGACCCGTACTATGGCCTCCTAGATCTCCAGATCTAAATCCATTAGATTTTTTCTTCTGGGGATTCTTGAAAGAAAAGATTTACTTTGAACCTGTTGAGAGTGCGGAAGATGTAGTAGCTCGTATTCACGCTGCTGTGACATTTATAGACGAAAACATGCTACAGAGGGTTCGTGATTCAATGATAAATCGTGCAAATATTTGCATTGAAGTAGGAGGCGATTTGTTTGAACACCTTTTATAAATTAATTTCTTGTTTTGTAACAAATATTCGTTTTTAATAAAGTTTAAACATTGAATGTTAGATCTTTGTTTTTGTCAATAACTCTGTAACCATGGACATAACGCAATTTTTTATTCTAACGTTTTAATTCGTTTTAGCCCCCCGATTCATATTCTGAAAGGACCGGCGTCAATTTTGAGACACCCTGTATATCTCGGGAGGTTTGTAACGCATAGGGTCATTCCATACCAAGTATTCAAAATTTACATTAATTTTTCCCTTCATGTTTGATATTTTAATAATTTTTGGTTTATTAATTAAACACCTAAAACCAAACTCAAATATGAAAAAAATAATTTTTTATCTCTTGTAGTTTTTTTACCGATTTTTAAAGTTTCAAAAGAGTGTGATTTTTCGTTAGCGTCGATTTACGTTTTGTTAAATAATATCTTGAGCTAGAATCGAGATAGAAAGATGAAATAAAGACAATTCTTCTTAAAATTTAACTAGCTTTGATTTGATATACTAAATGACACACTATTTTAAAAAGAAAACATTTTCCACCCCTAAACTCAAAATTTTAAAAGTCAATTCCAAAAACCGCATATGATTAAAAATTAAAAAAAAATTACCTTGTGTTTTTAATAATGTTACTAATATTTGTGCAAAATTTCAAGTTGGGATCTCAATGAGATCGTGGGTTACAAAATTAAATATGTACAGGATGGGCAAATTTCGACGTTTGTAGGGTATCTCGGTAACCATTAAAGATAGAGAAAAATGGATGTCGGTGTCTCGATCTGTTTTTTCAAGAGAAACTCAATAAAATAGAATAAAATATACAGGGCGTTCTATTTAAAAAAAGTAAGTTTGGTACGATTACTTTTTGACGTGACCCCGTATACTCATTTTGAAAACGGCATTGGAGTCTTCCTAAAAAAGTGCTGAAGCAATGTTTTTGCAGAAATTGAAAATTTCCAACAGGAAACAATTTAGAGACATTTTTCTAAAATGCAGATATTCGAAAATCACCCTGTATCTCCGACACTACAATGTATATCGCCATGCGGTTTTCGCCATTGTGTTTCTCATTAAAAATAAGACTCGGAAAAAAATAAGTTAGCACCGATCCCGAATATTGCTTGGCCTTTGACCTTATCAATAAAAAGAAAGTTGAAATGTATGTTTGCTATTAATTTACACCCTGTTTTATCAACAAACTATGGCTATTCTTTTTTTTTAACGTAACAAAAAAATGGACGTTTTTTCAATTAAAAACTTAGGTTTTAATGTAATAGATGTACTTTTTTGAGTTGAGACAACACTTTTGAATTCTACGGACATTTTCCTATGAGAATCATGTGCAACACTTCTTTTTATAAAAAGAATTGTTCTGAAAAACTAAATTATACAAGTATTGAATAAATAAACGGAATGTTAACAAAACGAATTTTCACCTGTTAAACTTGGATTCCTCAACAAAAATTGTTGATTACCTTAAACTTTGACTATCTGATAATAGATTTAGCGTATAAAAGTCAAAAAATAAAAATATGCATTTATTGAAAAAAAAATTTGAAAAAAAAGTAACAAAAATAAGCGTTTATCATGTTCCAATTGGAATTTTTCTAGTTTTCGATACAATTTTCAGATTCTACGTTCAATTCTAGATCAGAATCATGTGCGACACTTATTTGTTTATTAAAAGATTGCTTTTAGAACAAAATAGTCAAAACGTTGGCCAAGAATGACTGAAAATCAATAAAAAACAATTTTTGGTGTACAGGGCAATAGAACAGACGAAAAATTCTGTAAAAAATTTTTCTCTACAAAATCGGCCCATTGCATGCCATGCTGTTTTCATGTGGAATTACCCATTTATAAATGTAAATTATCTACACCTTTTTTGATTTATACAATTTTTAATCCGATCGTTTATTTATTTATTTATTCGAATGGTACATTATATTATTTTTTATAAATTCAAGTATTTAGCAAAAATAATTTGTTGTAAACATGTAGAACTATTTTTCATCATATGTTATGTGAAATTCTGAGACCATCACGTGTTTTAAGTATTTTCATCTTAATACAACAAAATGAAGATGAAGCAAACAAGGAAGCATCAAATTTTTTTCAAGCCTGATACATTTTTTGTTATATTAGAATCGACCGAGAATTGTTTTAGGATGATTACGTTCGGATGAATAGCATGATATACAAAATGTAATTACTTTTCTTTCCTCTTTCTTAGCATAGTTGCTGCTTGTCTCGATTTTTTGGGACATTTGGATGGGAATAAGTCCCGTTTTTTCCTATCATTTTTTAATGGTGCCATAGTCTATGTAGTGGAAATGTGTATAAGAAACGTTTTTGACCACACTGATGCACTTTCCGACTTACTTTTAGAAATGAAAAATTTATTCCTTAGCATGCGTTTGTTACATAGAGTAGATACTTATTTCTATTTTTAAGCCAACCCAACGTTTTGGAATTATCATTATGTATGTACGGCCGGTAGGTTAAACCTATTGTTCTGTCAATCACCTTTTCAATGATTTTATTTGGGATTATCAGTTATAATATCTGTAATAAAATTTTCACAACGTACACTAATTTCGTTAATGTGAGACAATTGCATTTTTTTACTAATGATTTTGATACCCAACTTCACATACAAAAATTAATCTAATGTTCAAAAAAATTCGAAATATTCATTTGTATTTGATTTACATTAATGCTTCGGTAGTATATTTAAAGGTAGGGAACCCCCTTAAAGATTGCATTGTTGTA
The DNA here is from genome assembly GCA_030710515.1 of Abscondita cerata. NCBI lineage: Eukaryota > Metazoa > Arthropoda > Insecta > Coleoptera > Lampyridae > Abscondita > Abscondita cerata. The sequence goes on from JALBCR010004218.1 coordinate 218,145, forward strand.
ACTATTTGTTTTTCATTTTGTTTTGGTGTTAAATTGTGATTAATCTGTAATCGAACATAAAATGGTTAAATTTCCATCAGGGAAGTAAAAAAAAGTTAAGATAAGCTTTAATTTGATGCAAGAAATTAATTTTATTACGTATTAGACACCGCCAAATAATGTGCTGCCTCTACGTGGAGAATTGTGTAACTACTTGTTTTGGGATAGAATGGCTAGCGGTAGTACGTTACTTTTAGAAAACTTAAAGAAAAATAAGAGCCATCAATATTGTTGTGTTCCACAGTGTAATAATTATTACACAGGAAATATATCAATGCATGGGTTTCCGTTAAAGAACAAATTATTGTGCAAAAAGTGGCAAATTAATTTAAAATTGGAACGGCAGTTACTGCACATATGAAAGTATGTAGTAATCATTTCAATAAAGAAGATTTTATTTTATTTGGTAAGTAAACAGATTACTTTATTAATATTCTGGAAGTATTTTTGTTTTATTTGTAGATAGTGTTAACAAACGTAGATGCTTAAAAAAGAATGCTTTCCCATCACAAAATCTACCACATGGAATTGTACAAAAATTACCATCATTTAAAACGATCCAAGCAAAGCAGAACAGAATTACAAGATTGAAACGAAGGAATGAAAGAACTGTCGATAACCAAAAATTTACATCTTTAAATGAAGAAATGTTCACACCACAAAGAAGTGACAAATGTGATATGGAAGCTGCTACTGCGTTGTTACAATTGTATAATGTTCACAAAAATGTTCAAATTCCGAGCAAGAATGTTGAAGAAAAAGCTGTACAAGTAAATACATTTGTGGATATTTCCTTAAAATTTGATATTGCTGATGTAATCAATACAGAGTATCGCCTGAAATTTTGTACAGGAGTGAACAACTTGAAACTATTTGAAGTGATTGTGAATATAGTTTCTAAAATATGCCCACCATTTGGAAAGTTTAATGAAAATTAAATTAGGCCTTACATTTAGTTTTTTAGCATTGTTATTTAACATTTCACAATCTAGAACAAGAAGATTTTTTGGATACATGTGTAGAGTTCTTGGACAATTATTTAAATCACTGATAAGATTCCCATCTAAAGATGAAATTATGTACAATCTTCCAAAATGCTTTTCTAATTTTCCACGTTGTAGAATTGTATTAGATTGCACCGAAATTTTAATTGAAAAAAGTTCCTGTGTAAAATGTCGTCTGCGGAGCTATTCCTTTTACAAAAAAAATCATACATGTAAATTTTTAATAGGTGTTGCTCCATCTGGCTTAATTACTTTTGTTAGTAAAGCATATGGAGGACGCGCATCAGATAAGGCCATTTTCAATAAAGAAAACCTAATAGAACGTTTTTACCAGGGCAGGACGCTATAATGGTCGACAAAGGTTTTGCCATTACAACAGAATGTGCAGAAAATTTTGTTGAACTAATTAGACCTCCTTTTTAAGAAAAGGTGCAAACCAGTTTAGTAAAGAAGAAACGATAAGAACAGCAGAAATTGCTCGAGCTCGTGTTCATGTGGAACGCAGCATTCAGAGAATAAAAACTTTTGCAATCTTAAAATATCGGTTGCCTTTTTCTATATTACCATTTATCGATGACATAATGATAATTGTGGCCGGTTTAGTAAATTTGTCAGAGCCCATACTGGCATCCAATAAATTCTAGAAACTCTTTTGAATTATGAATATGTACATATATAAATTTAAAAATCTGTATTATAGTTAATAGTATAATATACTAGATTAATTTATGCGCATTATAATTTAATTTAGGTTCTGTTCATAATTTTGTTTTATTTGTAGGGCAGTAATTGATAAAACCATTTAAAAATGTAATAATAAGATTGTATTTAACAATTTACACATTATTACATAAGCAACAAATTAAATTGATTCTGTTTTGAAATTGTTTGTAATGCACGTTATATAAAACCTAAAATATACATAATGTAATGTTATCAACAGCTCATTGATATACTGTTTATCTAGCTCTACACTAATTTTACTAAATTCTTTATCAAATGAACTGTATACAATAAGATCACAAATCTGAACGTTTAATACTGCCATACCTATCTGGATTTGGCTGTAATATATATATTTTTTTTCAAACATATGGCACCATCGGATACATACAAATAATCAATTTCACCGTTCATAATTAAATCATATGCCCTTCGTAGCACCTTTAATGGGACATTTAACTTCTATGATGGAGTTTACTTTTTTTCTATTATGATGAGCCCGTCTGGACTAAACCCAAGCCATGGCATAATTGGATTTACAATAAAACCGCACCTGTGAACAGTCACATTAAATTTTTGTTGATATGCCCTAATTGCATGATCTTCATGGTCGCTACCATACTTCGTATTTGCATTCCCAAAAAAAACTATCAATAATGCCACTAATCTTCTTTATCCAATTCGGTGAAACGTTTTTCATATAAGTAAACAATTCATAACTTTTGCTAGCTGTTATTCTTAGCTTTCTGGCAGAATGCCACAAGCTATTGTTGCTTTGGTCTGTTGTATCTTGCGCTAAATTAACTGCATCTTCCATGCTTAAACATACATTTTTTAAATAAAATTCACTTTCTGGTTCAGAAAGTGAAATTGCTTGAAAATTGCTCTTAAAACTAAGTGACAGTTGATATTCTAATGCTGCCTTTACTTCATCATTTGTAATTCTTCTCTTTATATCAAATTCATTACGATTCTTTGATATATGCCGAGCAGCCTCAGAAGTGGATGCAGCTAGAACCTTTGAAAGGCATTAAAAATCACAATTTCCTTGTTACTGTTAATGCTACATTATCAAAGTAATGGAGATGTACGTTATGTGCAACAATTAAAAGACAGTTTAAATGACACTGATGTTTAACTGTGAGCACATCTCCAAAACTTTCATAAATTTTTACTGAAAGCCTAAATTTCTAGCTACATCTCAATTAACCAATAATAAACTAAAAAAATAAAATTTTTTTATCCAATAGTAATTGGGGGGCTTAAGACCTATTTCACCAATGTTGGCTAATTTAAATAAGTTGAAATAGTTATTGCTAAAAAAAAATTAATGAATTAATTAAAATTGATGACACTGATCATAAGGGTTAAAAGTTTCAAAACTATAAAAAAAACTGTCATCTTAATAGCCATCGTAATAAATAATACGTTCAAATTAAACAGATATTGCAATACACCTAATATAGTTACCGTTAATACAAGCATTAAAAAAGCCCTCGGCCAACTCAGTTGATACATCACACTGAAATGCATTTAGTTGTTTAACATGACAAAACTTCTGATATATACAACTTCCGTTACTTCTGGGTTATTATTTCTTCCCCAAGTTTGCTCTAAATCTGTACATGTTAGCTCTGGTAAATTAGCAGTTCTACAGTAACTTCTTTTAATATACATGTATTGTTTTATGTGACTATACATACCTATTTACCAACAACAACACAGCAAAAATGTGTTTACACTTTCCACCATTCCCTGCTTTACAGGAACAGTGACATTTCCATAGTCTATCTATAATCTAAAAAGGAAATTAAGCAGTATCTGCATTTTTCATATATCAAATAAAGATTTACCTTCATTAAGAATTAATTTTACTTTGTGTGGAAAATCTTTTATTTGTGATGTCTGCAAACACAAACCGACAACAACATTATCCTCAATTTTACCACATTTAGAAATCATGCCAGCTCGTAACACTTGTTCACCTTCCTTTAAAGGTCGTTTACCTTCACCAAGGTAATTAATAATATTTACTATTGTGACGATACTGTCCATACTTGCATAATCATATAACACTCTCTATACTTCTCATAAGATTGATCCCAAAACAAGACGCCATACTTAAAATACCTAGCGCCATCTATACGCGGCGAATTTCCTCAATATTTAATTAATTATCAGAATGTATTTAAATAAAAGAATCCTTCTTTACCGGCAACCCAAACAACATTTAGTCACAGGTAAATGCAGCAGTACGCCTTACTTTGTGCCTCCATTATTTAAGTTGGCAGTCCGTAATGCTAGCTGTGATCTAGTTACAATATGAAATACCCAGTACAAGCCTCATAATCCAACCCTTAAATGTGCATAAACGTCGTAAATTCGTTTTCAACCGATACAGAAGGTTTTTTTAAATGTGGATATGTAAGTGGTAAGTTTTTTTTGTTGCTTGTGAAATTGCATTCGGTTAATTGTGCATTATTTCCTGGAATAATTTTTAGTTTTAGCTTTATGTTTAAACCAAACAGTTTCATTAAACAATTAAAATGTATCGACATTAATCACATGAGTATATCGATAGAATTCATTGCTGTAAAACTGGAATTTAAAGAACGAAATTGTTTGATTGATTGCTGCTTGCACAACGATTACACCTCCTTTTTTCATTCAAAAATTAAGTTAAGATCATAAGTGAAGTGTTAAAATTTGCTTCATATCACTTTTGTTTTATAATTTAAGGCTTGAAAGTAACTTATTATTCTTATTTATAGGCAAAAGCTAGAAAAATGTAAACAACTTGGGAGAAGTAACAGAATGTTGGCTCAAAAAGATCTGGATAGAACAATGTATATTCATCACACCTTTGGTACTACAATCTACTCGATTTTTAATATGGTCAGAAAATGCAAAAGTCATCGTTAGTTATTGATGTTGACGAGGAAGACGTTCAGGTATATTTTTTATATTGTGTTTATTATGCTTTTATCGGGTTTTTTTGGATAGGCTGTGGAACGACATGTAGGTACCTCCCCTATGTACCTTTAGTTGTACATATACCGGCACGTTCAGCTAATCGTTGCTAACTTCACCGACCTAAGACTTTGAAGAACAACAGGTAAGATAATTTCATATTTTTAATCTTAATTCATGTTTTCTAATAAGTACACAATATTATCATAATTCACATCTGTATTTCCAATCAACTGGCAATTTAAAAACGTCACTTATTACTGTGTTACATATCCCTGGCAATATGTAAGTCAATTTTCCTGTCATGCCATACATACTCCCGAAGATATGTATGGAACAGAAAGAACTAGTTCAACCTGTCAACTTCAAACTGAAATATTTGTGCATTAAATTTATAAATTCATTGTTGTAAGGAGAAATTTGTAGCTTATTAGAACCATAGCTCAATACATATCTCGGGAGGTTTGTAACGCATTGAATTATCATTGGCTAAGAAACATTACATAAAAAAACAGCGAATTGTGATACTTATTGAAACATTTTAAACAGAATCCAGGCAAGTTCGGAGAGACATTTGAATACACAAGCTACTTTTTTTATCTGCTTGATGACTCCTTAAAGTCTTTCGGAGGTTATCATAGCATCCTTTGCAAGGTTTTCTGTTTTTTAACCAGTCCCTTCAGGCTTTACAAATGTATGTAGCGTTTGCTGGATATAGATACTCGACTAACATTCTCAGATCTTGACAGACCTGCTAATTCTTTCCTAAAGTCTAAGATGTCCAGCTTAGTTTAAGCAATCATATCGTAAATCACACACGCATTATCACGGTGGTGGTACCATTTTAATGTTGTTCTAACTGAATTATAGTAAGAAGACATCTTATCACTCTAATCTACTCCGCCTCATTGTAATCAATGATGCATCAAAATTTCGGGCAACTAGTAGAGTAATTTTTTTTTACAACCATTTGGTTAGCTAGAATTAAAAAACGAAATATTTTATTTTAATACCTAGAAACATTAGTTAGCAAGATTTTACTCGTTAGCAGTACAACCATATAAACAAATTAAATGTACATTTAGATATATTTTGGGATGAAATTCCATTTTGTTCTTTTGGAAGATTCGTTTAATGAAACCTTCTTGTTAATTGGAGTCTCCAAAAATTTTCTTCGACGTTTGAATTTTATTTTGAATGCTTTCACCTATATAACCCTCAGCAAATGATGTTGAAGCCAATCCTCTAAGTCGTTTTAAATCACCCCCAATTATCAACTAACATGGTAGCTGCACTCCTTCACATACAATGCCCTGTGTAGTTACTATGGAAAACAACAAATTTGACGCTTTAGCTTTCGGTTGACGTGAAATAATACACTGTGTCCAAGATAAGGAGAGCCATTAGGGTATCTCCAAAACGGTAGCAAATACAGGTTTGGTTAAATGAGACAAAAGTTGTGCCCTCAAAGACTCAAAAACATGGCGGTCAGAGATCTTCGAAAATTTTATACGTTTTTGAGAGATATTTTGAAAATTTTTGATTTTTTGATTTTACATTTTATTTTTTCTGGCCTTAATAGTGAAGTTACATCAATTCCGATAACACTTCTTCAGAGCAACTTTTTGTTTTGTTTAACTCATTGTTACTAATTTTTAAATCCAACGTTTCGTTTTTTGTGGAACCATCATCAACTTTTTTCTTAAATACGACCTTTATTTTTTGACATCATATTCTGAAAGCTCTTTTCATTTTAAATTCCTCGGTATATCATACTTTGCGGGTTATTACCATTTAAGTATTTTTTCGAATTTAACAAAGAGTTTAGCATTTAAAGTAAAGTACAGAACAACTAGTTATATCATTTAACACTTTAAGTTCAATAATATTCCAATTGATAAAGTTAAGTAAAAATTTGATGGAATAAGCACAGAACAAATTATCGTACAATAAAAATACAAAAGGACGATTTGGAAAACAAAAAAATGTATGTTTATTGAACGATTGAGCATTACCTCTATGCCTTTTGCCTTAAAGTTGTTGTTTTTCCTGCCTCACTTGAGTGTAGATTGAGCCCCAACATTGCATAACCAATTGCAACTTCAGCCCTAAATATTGATTGTGGCATGATTTCTTCTCCTTTCTCTTTCGCAATCATGACTCGCCTATATAGGAGCCAAGAATTTACCATCGTAAGGTCAAGCAAATGATAAAATATTCTTAGATACAATTTTCTACTCTTCAGTATAATTCTATATCGCCTTATCAAGCTGTCCATTAGATCCACGCCCCCCATATGTTTATTGTATTCCTTTATTACATGTGGGCATTCGATTTCTATAATTTTTTTCTCCTTTTTATCATAGCGATTGACAAGTGTTACGGAGTGTTTTCCAGCGTACGTTGACAGTAAGGTTACAATTTTATTGTTTTTCCAAATCAATGAAAAAATATCTACGTCATCAACCGTTGTCAAATATTCGTCTGCAACACCACGCTTTTCTTTTTTCAGATCATTTTCTGAGGGTAGTTTACAATCTGGTATTCTATTCCGTCTGACAGTGCCAAGACATTTTATTCCTTTTTGGCAAGGTAAATTATTAGCTCCAGATATGTATACTAGTTGTCAAAGTATACTCTATCATTTTGTGCCAAACGCACAACGATGTTAGCAGACGCGCCAAGATCTATTTCATCGTTTTGCCTGGGAAATAAATTTTCTTGTCCTGAATAGATTTCAAATTGTAAACAAACAATTTGAAACCCCACTTGTGAGGTTTCACGGGCATGTACTGTTTCATGTAATGTCGCACTTTTGTAGCGCACATTTGCTCATCAGTGGAAAGCGCTGATTCTAATGAAATATCAACATTTTTTATTGAGATGGTCGACAAGAGGCCGAATCTTATGAAGTCTATCGTGTCCTGGATTATCTCGTGGAAGGTGTTTGGAATTGTCGTTGAAATGTAAAAAGATTCTCAAACTTATTTAGAGGCATCGCATTTCTAACTAGATCATATCCTAATTCTTTGCTCCAATACGATCTAACATTTGGCATGTAGACCAAAGACATATAAAAACAAATACCCATAAATTGCTTGATATCATTAGAAGATAATTTTGTTGTATTATAGGGATCCTTCTGAACAACGTACAAGTTAGTCTGCTCTGGTGTTTTGTAGCATTGTGCAAAAATACTTAAATTAAAAACTCATATGCAGACTAATTGTCACAAAATATGTGTTCCAGGCTTAGAGGGTTTGTAGAAGACATTAAATATTTTTTAGTAAAACTTTTATGTTAGACAACTAATTACGCCAAATGGTGCCTCCAAGTCAAAAATTAAAAATCTTCAATGGCCTTTTTCACAGTTCTATTACTTTTGAAATGTTATCAAATGTATCTTATGGTATATAAATTTCAAGCCGTCACAAGAAGAAACAGAAACTTACTTGAAATACATTTATTAATACGTTTCGCTAACAGTCCATTGCTTCATCAGTTATTAAAATATCACATACCTTTTTTTATATCATGTATGCAGGGTGAATCACCACTAACGGGACGGAGATTTATAGCGAAGCAGTAAAAATGTTACAAGTTTTGTCGTTTTAGTGGTTTGCATCGACTGTGGATCACCGTGTATATACGGTGAATCACCACCAACGGGGCAGAGGTTTATAGTGAAACAGTAAAAATTTTATAAGTTTTGTTATTTTTTTACCCGACGGTAAATTTAATGTTTAAAATTATTTTGATATATACAGTATTTCCCAGAAAAGTGTGGCGCATAAAAGTTACATTTTTTCTTGTGGAACACCCTGTATTATATGTGTTTTTTGATTGCCCGTAAAAATAATGTATACTTTTTCATTCATAAAAGTTTGCTATACCTAAACAGAGAGTGTCCTGATTTACGCCGACTTCTTCTAATCCAACAAATCACAACAAATAACTCTTACGTCTAAATAGTTGCGTAGTTTATTTTTCACACAAAGAGTAAATGTATGGTGTTACAAAAAAAGTTGTATATGACGCGTCCTTTAACAGGCTTTCATAGATCGGTCACTTAAATGTCGGTAATACCTATTTAGAGGATTTGTAACATAAATAATTATAAAAGCACTCTTGAAAATTATGGCAAAATTCTCTTATAGAACTTCTTTTTTACCAGAATTAAATTTTTTTACAAAAAAAGCATAAGGTAAAATCGGAGAAGACGTATTTTATTAAAACCAATAAAAAGTATGAAATAATAAGAAATCTTATATCTTTAATTAAAAAACTAAACTTTAAAGTTGCAAACACTTTTAACCTTAACAAATAAAAAAAATCAATTTTATGTATAAAATAAACATTAAAATTCTGCAATATTTTTAAAATAAAAAGTTCAAAGTTCAATTTTCGTTAAAGGATTCAGCTTCACTGGAAGCGTAGTTGACATCTATGTCGCTGTCAGATTCGGATAAAGAAGTAACATTTCTTTTGGGATCCTTCTTTTGTTTAAAGATTTTGCTAGTAGTGACTTTAGGTTTTTTCTTGTTCAGCGCTGCTTTCATTTTTTCTTCAGTAGCAATACGTCCTTTCTTTTTTTCTGCAGCAGCCAGATGCCTCTTTTTTCAGTTATAACTTCATTTAACGTCGAAAGATGTGCCACTTTGTATGTAACGTTAGAATTTTTCGTTGTATTATTTTGGCTAAAAATACATGGAATGACATCTATCGTCATACTGTGGTACTAGTTAAATATTTTCGATGTTTTCAAGGTTTAGTGTTCGAAGGTCGTTTTCATTGTAATAACATTTTTGGTGAATTCTTAATATCGAACGTCGTTGAGGAACGAACTAAGTTTTAAGTACAATTTCAATTGAGGGGTAGATTGGCGATAAAGTATATTTGGATGCTATTTGTAATTACCATTTTTTGGGATTTTCGTTTACATCTGCGTTGTTTGATAAAACCTTCGGGGTTTTCGTATTTTACGGATTACAAAAAAAAATTAATCAACATCAGCCATTGCGAAGACCTTGACGACTTGTCGACAACGTATCTCCTTCGAGGATCAACGCATCGTTGTTACGATAAGTACATAAATTCAATTTGGTGTTACATTTTCTATTTTTTTTATACGTACTGTGCTGTGCGTCTGTTCTCATATTAATTTAAAACAGAGTATAATATTTATTAATGTTATCAGTTGGTATGGCCATCGCGACACGAACTTGATAATTATTGTTAGATTTAAGATAATTTCAATTTTTGATTTGAATTCCTTTGTTTTCAGGACGGGGACCCGACGAGTAAAATACGAGACACTAAATTTTCTTTTTGTACGGTCTCCGACCAATTATATTTCGTTTATTACTATTTTTTTTATTGTATTGGCGATATAACATCAGACACCCTCTCTATCGAAACCTACTACTGTAAAAATTACGTTACAAATTTTTGGGGGTTCGTCCGGGATTGGTTAATAATAATTAAGAGGATAATTTCAATTATTTTTGAGGTTTATAATTTAATGATATTTAGTAGATAGAGAGGAACGTATAAAAAAAAGGATGCTATAATATTCATCTGAATGTAGCGAGTGTCCACTAGAATTCATTATAAACTTTTTTAGTCGATATTATTCAAGAACTTTGAAAGGTATTTGATAATCGTTTTATTTATTTTATTATTTAGTAAAAATGGTTGTTTCCCGTAATTGTTCTCTTTCGACAAAGTCATGGAATTTAAATTTAAAACGAAATATAAAATTGTAGTTAGCCATCTTAAGTCAGACGAAGTTCAGTATGAGCTCGCTTATAAGGGATACGAATTATCTTGCGATGTTACTAAAATGAGAAAAGGTTAAATCGTTTGTTAAAATTGGTAAAAGCAGGACAAGCTATTAGTTATCCCGAGTTGAAGTCAAATTTGATTCGGAGTTACAGACCATTACAGATAAAATTAAAGAATTGAGAGTGATTGATCAGTTTACAATATCGTCAAGTAAGAAAGTTTCTAGTCTTAGACAGCAGATTGTCGCATTTAACCCTTTCAGCCCTGGATTTTTTTAAACTCCCAGAAAAAATATTTGGCTGCAAAATATGGTTTATAGGTGTTAAAAGAACTCCACTACAACATATTATCAAATTCCTACTTGAGCTATAGAAACTAGGAAGTCGTGGCAATTGCCACCATCGGGTCTCAAAGTAAAAATTAAAAAAAATAAACATAGGTTATGATGTTATTTATTGAATATGGAAGTTTCGAAAACAATTTCTATTTTTCGATAAACATAGGGGTACATTGCATTTTTCGCAGTGTATTCGAGAACGTCCACCACAACGTTCCAGTTTGCAACGCTGTTCGTGACCATCTTTATGTATTGGCCAGTGCCCAATGTTATCGTATCTTACGTCGTAGACAGGGACTACGTGGGACTTTTGACGTTTTCGTGGTATGGGAGAATTCCTAGGACTGGGTGTCTTTGATAGCGGTCGACCTCGTCTTGATGGAGTGCTGACAAGAAATCCAGAAAAAGCTAAACTTTCTGCGATTGCCATTGTAAATTGTAAGAGATCCATTTCATAAGCGCCACCACAGCGGATCGTATCACGCTTATACTCTAACCACGAGTTGCACACGGCAAGATTGAAATAATGGAAGATGATGCGCAAAGTCCATTTTCGAGATCGAATAAAAGTGCGATAGAGTGCAATGAGGAAATCACTTTTATCCACTCCACCCATGGAAAGATTATAGCAACGTACAATTGATGGCCGCTTCACCATAATGTAGTCTCCTTTCTTTTGTCCCATCTTCTGACTTCGTCTACAGGTTCTACACCCACAAAGTTTGATGCCATGTTTATCACTTTGTTGTCGTACCAACGGACAGCCACAAGTTTTTTGTCTTTTGTGACACAAGAGTCACAGCTACCGCGACCAATTTTCTGAAGCTGTCGCTCTGATTTGAATGGGCAGTTTTGCAGCCTGTTATTTCGTACGGTACCTGCAGTGAAAATACCTCTCTCCAACAGTTCCCGAAGTAATAAAAGCGATGTGAAATAGTTGTCACAAAATAATTTGTGACCATGATGGTCTGGAATTCGGTTTGATAAGTAGATCACCAATCCATTAGTTGCAGAATATTTTTCTAGAAACTGTGCTGGAAGAGTAGTAGAGCCTTGATATACAACGCAACGGTATATAATTCCCGAGGCACCGCAAAGCATAAATATTTTTACTCCCCACGGATTAGGTTTTCCTTTCATATATTGTTTGATTATAAGTTGTCCCTTGAAAGGAATAATTGACTCGTCGATACAAAGATTTTCTTCTAATTCTAATTCTTCACAGCGCTTTTCAAATGAAGTAAGTATCGGCCGCACCTTCCAAAGCTTGTCATTTTTGTCGTGATTGGCATTTATGTCAACAATATGTAGATTATTTCTTAGAGACTCAAATCTATTACGCGAAAGTCGGATATCATCAAAAAATTTAATTCTGGTAGCAGGTGACCAATACATTCGAAGCCTAGGGAACTGAATTACACCCATTAGAATATGCAAACCAACAAGCTTTTTCATTTCTTGCTCGTTTGTATTGATGCAAATTCCATTTTTGTGTACTGAATACATGTTTGTTTTTTCTGCTAATTCTTGAAACACAAAATTTGAAAAATATTTGCAAAAATATTTTATTGGTGTTTGAATTACATCAACATCATCTTCACTGTTTGGAGTTGGAACATAGTATACGTTTGGGGTGAAAAGTTCTTTTGTGTCCATGATTCTTTTTATTATTTGCAAATTTTTGTTTATTTGACAACTTTTTCGCTAAAACTGCCAATGGTACCTCATTATCTTCGTCGGACTCTTCAAGATGTTTATCATCTAAATCTTCTACTTCTTTGTCATCTTCAATTCCGTCTTCGTCCTCTATGTCGGAGTCGTAAATTGCGTATGTAGCAGCTTGTGCCTCCTCCAAAGTCACCGTTTTAGCTACAGCCTTCAAATTCTTATAAAATTTCATAGGCGGTATACCATCGTCTGCAGAAAAAAATTACCACGTTATATGACACGAACGTCTACTGGTGGCAATTGCGTACGGCATTTTTGAACAAGTAACCGTGCGTATTCCCATCATGTGAAACCCAAACAAATATCAAATAATGAATTCGTGTATCTTATAATTTACATTATATTTGCAATAAAGTGAATGTTTTTATTATTATAGTGATTATTAGTACTTACCAAAAGTGTCTCTTAGTTCTGAGAGATCCATGTTGTAAGCGTTCACTAAATGGTTTAACATTAAACGTTCAAAAGCAAATAACAACGAAATGAGTAAGAAAACACGTGCAAATAAGTTGTCTCATGCAACCTCTAGCGGTAAATATTCAAATAATTCCTACTACTGATAATATAGGTCGTTTTATATAAAAGGTGGCAGATGCCACCAGCAGGGCCGAAAGGGTTAATGAGACGTGTAGATAGATTACCGGCTAAAGACAAGACTTAGTATTTTTTGCGTTACATTTAAATTTTATAAGTTCCAAAAGCGAGACCCGATGAGTAAAATCACAGCCGTCTTTACTTTACAAGCCGTGAACATAAACTTGGCAACAACGCAATTTTGAATTTGGTAGTCCTATTAGTTATCTATTATTACACAAAAAACTATGAAAATAAAAACAAATGTTTAGAAAATTTATTACAATAATAACAAATTCACAAAAATTAGCTTTTCATCAGCGTTCCTAGCTTCCGCTTTTTGTTTTTTTTCGCACTATTATTAGTATTATTTTTGATTTTGGTATAATTATTCAAAGCTATATTACAAAATATCGAAATGAGTACTTTATACATTTTTCCCAATGTAGCAGAACAAACACAACATTTTTTATTAAAATCTATAAAATAATTATTAGAATCTAAACTTAATAATCTTAAATTACAAAGAATATCTTTATGGTTTTGTTTTTTAAAAATACTCTTTCTAATTTCTCACTGCTGATAATATATGTGAACACAGAAAATAAATGCAAACTTATTTGTATTACAGCATCAGTTGGTTTATCTAAGCCACCTCTTTGTAGATAGTCGTAATATTGATCACATATATCTTCACCTTTGAATTTTAATTCCGCAACATATTCTCTACATGCATAACAACAAACTTTTTTATAACAGAATGTGCTGCATAACCACATACATACAACCGCGCAGACTGGTCAATCTCAAACATATCAAGATAGTCTGTATCAAAAATAAAATGAAACTCAGATACATCTAAACTTTCTTCAAAACCATCATCTGTCTGTTGTAACTCTTTAAAACTGAAATATCGTCATTAATTTTTAGTAAATGTTTCATTCGTATTTTTTTTTCTGACTCTATTATTTGGGTGTACGAAACATGATAGTTACATCCAGAGAGAGATCTGTAGCATCCAAATCTCTTTTCCAGCTTATCAGTCTGAAATTTACCAGGCAAAATATATTCTATACGTAGTATATTAATTGCATAATCCACAATATTAATTAGATTCGAAGTGCTTCGACGTAATGCAGAAAAAGTATCATTGGTCAAACATACAGAATCATTCATTGACTTCCAATTATCCAACCAAGTAACAAATTTATTCAAAAATTCGATTTTGTGATCGTGCATATTGTGTATAGGTCCACTCCACATATTACGTTTTAATTTACCCTTAAGTGTATTTTTGGTGTTAACAATATCCCACCAATGGCGAATTGTTTCTAGAAAGTCTGCAGTATCTTTAAATTGTACTTGACAATTTAATGCTGCAATCGTAGATTCATGAAAAATATTATCTACCAATAAAACGTTTTGTCTTTCTAAATTTGAAGGGTACACAGCTTTATAATTTAACTTGGGAGCTTTTTAAGTATCATACTAAGTTCTGTTGCATAAAAGTTTCTTAAGTCTTCAAACGAAGCCTTTCTAACAACGTTTGTATGAAAATCGGGATAAACAAATGTGTGATTATAATTACGCAAGTTAATCCAATTATTTCTAATATTTTTGAATATATGGACAAAATCGAATAACAAGAAAATTTTCTCATCCGGAAATGAAGGATTTTGAAAACTTTCGGATTGTGTAATAAGTTTAAATAAATTTTGATTTATACGATTATTATCTGTTATAATACAAACGACTTTAAACCCAAATCCCTGAACAAAATTCAAAACTTGAAGTACCATTTGTTTTAATTCACTTGCTGTTAGACCACTTACGGGCAATAATTTAACAATTTCAGACAAACTACCAAAAACAGATGTAATCATAAACGATTGAACAGTTTTTGCCATCAGATTTGGATTATTGCTAGCATAACCGGTAACATTTTTGCTTTATAGTGTAGACCACTGTTGACGTATATTTCATCAATTAAAAGAGCTACATATTTCTCCCGATCACATGTTGTTTTTGCAATAAATGACAAGTATTGTTGGTTGTTAATGTCACTTTCGGAAGAAATATTTAAAGATGACGAGATCTGTTGCAAATACCTCTTGCTTGGTAAAATTAAAAAGTTTTTTAATACATTATAGGTAGCCTGAGATTGACAGTAAATTAAAAATGAAAATACAATGGTATCAATTGTATATCGCCTACTTTTCACATTAAACAACTCAAGTTGATTTTTTAAAATTGATAAATTTGAATTATTATCAACTTCTATAGCTTTATCAAGATATTTGCAAGCAAGTGTTAAAAAATATTCTTCAGGTTGAGGAATAAGATCTACACTATTATATCTATTTAAAATATTTTCGATTTGTGACCACCTAGTTAATTTTAAATTTTGTGGTAATACCCATTGCAAATCGTGAGCACTTAACAAATTTCTTTGTAGAAAAACTGTAACCAATAAGTTATTATTAATTATTACACTGGCGTTAACTTCCACTCCATAATCCATACAATAAGAATCATCATACAGGATCTGATGGAAGTTTAAAAGTTGATTTTGTTCCAACTTCACTGTCATAATTTGATTTACAACCTGGAGCACAGCAACGTCGTGGCATTCTAACAAGAAATTATGTGGAAATTATACGAATAGTAAATAATTTAATCCAATAATTAACAATTACCATGTACCAAAGCTACACAATAAGAATTTTTACTCTAACCTCAAAATAAAAAGTAAAAGAAACGTAGGTACTTACTTGAAAATATAAACGTTTCTTGCTGATAGTAAATCTCTCAGAACACTATAATAATTTTTTAAGTTATTATCACTCTGTTATCACCGATTGTAACGCTGGTTACAAACATTTACGAACACCTGCCAACCTTTAGTACCACAGTTTAGGACTACCGAGCGGTGTTGCCAAACTTCTTGTTCACGGCTTGTAAAAGTAAAGACGGCTGTGGTAAAATACAAGACACTAAATTTTATTTTCTTTTTGTACAGTCTCCGACCAATTATATTTCGTTTATTACTATTTTTATTTATTTTATTGGCGATATAAAATCGAACACCCTCTCTACCGAAACCTATTACTTCTTTGCACGTTTGTTTGATCATAAGCGTTTATCTTTATTACTTATCGCCGCTTGCACAACGATTACACCTCCTTTTTTCATTCAATAATTAATATCATAAGTGAATTGTTAAAATTTGCTTCATATCACTTTTGTTTTATAATTTAAGGCTTGAAAGTAATTTATTATTCTCATTTATAGGGAAAGCTAGAAAACGTAAACATCTTAGGAGAAGTAACAAAACGTTGGCTCAAAAAGATCTGGATAGAACAACGTATATTCATCACACCTTTGGTATAAATCTACTCGATTTTTTATATGGTCAGAAAACGCAAAAATCATCGTTATTGATGTTGACGAGGAAGACTTTGGAGAACAACAGGTAAGATAATTTCACATTCTTAGGTCTGGTCTTTTCACCTCCAGTTAAATTTATCTGTCCGTTAATCACCTTAGAAACGCGACTATCCAATGATTTGATTGGCTCAAAACTGTGTTTCCATAGTAGTTAACAGACTGATAAAGTTAACTGGAGGTGAAAAGATCAGACCTTAATCTTAATTCATTTTTTCTAATAAGTACACAATGTTATCGTAATTCACATCTGTATTCCCAATCAACTGGCAATTTAAAAACGTCACTTATTACTGTGTTACATATCACTTGTAGTTAACTACAAGTTAACTTTGCGTTAAGAATGTCCCGAGTTTTGTAACTTTATAGTTACTTTTAGAGTCCGATTAAATAACCTATGTTTGGGCACATCTCCATAAATTGTGGTTTTATAGTAACTTTTACGTTACTTTTTTTTATATTGATATACTATTTGGTTAAAAATATGTCACTTTTAAATCAATTTTACGCGACTTGTCATTGGGAATGTCACAATGTTTTGGTACTTTTGAAGTTAAGTTTATGTTACATTATTTGTAACAATCTATGCACATTGTAGTGACTAAATAGTATGAAAATTGTACACATGTAGTGTACTTGTGATACTTATTCGATTTCCACAAAGTAATTTAAATCCTTGAAAGTTTTGAAAATTATTTTTGTGAAGCTTCATTAAAAACATAAATTTTAATTGTAGCACTATTTATTTAGGCGCAAATAGAACAAAATACAAACACATTTAACTACGTACAATAATTCCCATTACTCTAACCAAAACAATAATGTATTTGTAAATTTGAAATATAGATATATAATCAATCAATCAATGATATAACGTAGAACGTAGTAGTGGTGTAGTAAGTACCTTGTCGTATTCAGAAAACACATTTTCGTCATTAATTATGTAGGTACATGTAAATCACTGAAAACCGACACTCAGATTTTCTCTGCCTTTATACTTTTTAAATTCTGAACACCAATGGGCACAGTTGTCTTTTTGAATGCATTAATTGCTAACGCAAGGGTCTTCTTTCCTAACGACAATATATTCAAATAATTTTTTTTAAATATCCAGTGCCCAAAATGCCGTTGAGATATTCTGAATGCAAACCTTCTATTAAACAAAGATAATTATAGAACGGTTCATAATCACAAAATTTCAAAGACAACATTGATGCAAGGTTTGAAAGAAACACACGTTACGGCAATAAATAATGTCACGTATATAAACGACTTCTATTTTAATTAAATTCTATAACATTAACATAACTTATAATTACCTACTCTAACTAGAACAAGAATGTCACGTTGAAACAAAATTTAGTTCTACAACTATAACTTACAATCTATTCAATCATTCATACACTTTTCTTTAAAGACTTGGACTTGAAACGAGTCCTGCCCCCTGCGCGCCGTATCCATTTTTTAATAAAGTTTATGACATCAGATTCTGTTGCGGTAGACTGTACTTTTCTTACAGATTCTGTAAAATAAATTTTAATTGAGTTCACGAGTCTACTGTTTTGGAAATTATGATTTTATGTAACAAGTCTAAATTTATTTATTTTTCATTTGCAAAGAGATTTTCAAGATACAAAAGAATATCGAAATAACGTAATAAAGTAACTAAATGACGAAAAAAATTTGTTATAAATACTACAGATTGTTTTCTTATAGCAACAATGAAATTGAACTAAATGGTTTCAATAGCAGTTTAAAATGAAATAGAATACAAAAATTAAGTTTTTCTTCAAAGGTATAAATATATTTGCTTACTTCATGAGAGTAAAAATTGACTTTTTTGAAATGTTTAAAGAACATGTTTTATTATTAGGAATAAAGTCCGGTAGATTTTATAGGTTTATCACAAAAGTATCGCTGTTACACTTAATAATAAAACAATATCTATTTTTTTAATTTTTGTAGAAAAAAAATAATAATTGAAAATAAATGTTAGAATATCTTTGTACCATGTTGGAAAATAAAGGTAAACGGTGTTGTAAAAGCCTTCAAGGTATTTTAATACATTGAGCGTAACTTACCAATGATAATTCTAATGATTTTCATTTTCTGAAGCTCCATTTTACCATTTGCTCCTGTCCAAAGAAGTAGTTTGACCGCTTAATCAGAAAACAGTTTTTGTAGCACCAATTTTGTAGAATTTGGTACTGTATCTCCCCTAACATAGATAAATAATTAATCTGAAAAAATGATGTAATAGTTATTTACATTAAAGTATGGAAAGTAGATTTTACGTTCCTCATTAGCTGGAGCGCCAAACCACTTTACACACGAAATTTGTATATTTTTTGGCTGACGATATCATCAAAAAGTAAAAAAAGTTTTGGTGGGTTTAAAAGAGTTCTACCGTCGCTAGGTAAATTATTATAGCCATATTTTTTAAAAATTTTAAGAATTGAACTGGGACCTAACAAGGTCATATTAAACCGATGTGTCCATTCCCGTAAATCATCTTCCATATTACTAAAATTAAATTCAAATCTTTCATTGTCTTTATTTTCACTACCTGAGGAGTTCGTATTCGAATAATTCGAAGATAATTCTAAATTAGCTGTTTCATAAGCTCACCCAGAAACAAAATGAATGGGATCCTTCCACTCATTAAATCGACTAGAACTAGGTTCATTGTTTCCGGGACTGTCAATAACAATATATGAAATTTTAACAATCTCCTCTACTGCTTTTTTTAACCGTCGATTTTGTTGACGTTTGCTTATACATTTCCAACTCTTTATACATGGTACAAAAGATATAACAAACATTTCTTTTTTATAACTAAATTGAATATGAGCAAAATGACACTGAAACTCTTTTTCTCTATCACTTTCCTTGTAACTGGAAAATGCAATAAAATAGTTTCTTTACAATTTAACCGTTGCTTGTACCAAATTTTTTTAAAATACTATGTTTTTTAGTCGGCAAGTGCAAAACAATTAAATGTGCAGATTATTACACACAGATACTCTTTGCAGCATACTAAATTTGTTTTTACTCGATGAAAACCATAATATGGTTATATTACTTCACTTTTACTACTTGTTAACGTATAGAAAGCAACGATAATTTTGTGTTTCTTTACAAAGTAAACAAATTGTATATTATCGCTAAAGTATCTATCACGAGTTATGTAACAGTACAGTTTCAAAACTGTAGAAACTCAAAAGTAACCTTATGATTATGTTGTACAAAAACGCCTTCAAACTAGTTAAGAAAAATATCAGTTACGGTATAAAGGTAAAGCTGTAGTATACCCTATCAACTTCAAACTGAAATATTTGTGCATTAAACTTATAAATTCATTGTTGTAAGGGGCAATTTGCAGGTTATTAGAACCATACATATCTCAGGAGGTTTGTACCGCATTGAATTATCATTGGCTAGGAAAGAATCTCAATTGTGGTAAATATTACATAAAAAAAAAGCGAATTGTGATACTTATTGAAACATTTTAAACAGAACCCAGGCAAGTTCGGACAGTCATTTTAATACACAAGCCACTTTTTTTATCTGCTTGACGACTCTTTAAAGTCTTGCGGAGGTTATCATAGCATCCTTTGCAAGGTTTTCTGTTTTTTAACCAGTCCCTTCAGGCTTTACAAATGTATATAGCATTTGCTGGATATAGATACTCGACTAACATCCTCAGATCTTGACAGACCTGCTAATTATTTCCTAAAGTCTAAGATATCTAGCTTAGTTTGAGCAATCATATCGTAAATCACACACGGATTACCACGGTGGTGGTATCATTTTAATGTTGTTCTAAATGAATTTATAGTAAGAAGACATCTGATCACTCTAATTTACTCCGCCTCATTGTAATCAATGATGCATCAAAATTTCGGGCAACTAGTAGAGTAATTTTGTTTACAACCATTTGATTAGCTAGAATTAAAAAACGAAATGTTTTATTTTAATACCTAGAAACATTAGTTAGCAAGATTTTACTCGTTAGCAGTACAACCATATAAACAAATTAAATGTACATTTAGATATATTTTGGGATGAAATTCCATTTTGTTCTTTTGGAAGATTCGTTTAATGAAACCTTCTTGTTAATTGGAGTCTCTAAAAAATTTTCTTCGATGTTTGAATTTTATTTTGAATACTTTCTCCTATATAACCTTCAGCAAATGATGTTGAAGCCCATCCTCCAAGTCGTTTTAAATCACCCCCAATTATCAACTAACATGGTAGCTGCACTCCTTCACATACAATGCCCTGTGTAGTTACTATGGAAAACAACAAATTTGTTGCTTTAACTTTCGGTTGACGTGAAATAATACACTGTGTCCAAGATAAGGAGGGCCTTATGGGTATCTCCGAAACGGTAGCAAATACAGGTTTGGTTAAATGAGACAAAAGTTGTGCCCTCGAAGACTCAAAAACATGGCGGTCAGAGATCTTCGAAAATTTTATACGTTTTTGAGAGATATTTTGAAAATTTTTGATTTTTTGATTTTACATTTTATTTTTTCTGGCCTTAATAGTGAAGTTACATCAATTCCGATAACACTTCTTCAGAGCAACTTTTTGTTTTGTTTAACTCATTGTTACTAATTTTTAAATCCAACGATTCGTTTTTGTGGACTAATCATCAACTTTTTTTCTTAAATACGGCCCTTATTTTTTGACATCATATTCTGAAAGATCTTTTCATTTCAAATTCATCGGTATATCATACTTTGCGGGTTATTACCATTTAAGTATTTTATTCGAATTTAACAAGGAATTTAGCATTTAAAGTAAAAACAGAACAACTAGTTATATCATTTAACACTTTAAGTTCAATAATATTCCAATTGATGAAGTTAAGTAAAATTTGATGGAATAAGCACAGAACAAATTATCGTACAATAAAAATACAAAAGCACGATTTGGAAAACAAAAAATGTATGTTTATTGTACGATTGAGCATTACCTCTATGCCTTTTGGCTTCAAGCTGTTGTTTTTCCTGTCTCACTTGAGTGTAGATTGAGCCCCAACATTGCATAACCAATTGCAACTTCAGCCCTAAATATTGATTTTGGCATGATTTCTTCTCCTTTCTCTTTCGCAATCATGACTCGCCTATATAGGAGCCATGAATTTACTATCGTTAGGTCAAGCAAATGATAAAATATTCTTAGATACAATTTTCTACTCTTCAGTATAATTCTATATTCGCCTTATCAAGCTGTCCATTAGATCCACGCCCCCATATGTTTATTGTATTCCTTTATTACTATAATTTTTTTCTCCTTTTTATCATAGCGATTGACAAGTGTTACGGAGTGTTTTCCAGCGTACGTTGACAGTAAGGTTACAATTTTATTGTTTTTCCAAATCAATGAAAAAATATCTACGTCATCAACCGTTGTCAAATATTCATCTGCAACTTTATGCCTTTTTTGGCAAGGTAAATTATTAGCTCCAGAGACGTATAGTAGTTGTCTAAGTATACTCTATAATTTTGTGCCAAACGCACAACGATGTTAGCAGACACGCCAAGATCTATTTCATCGTTTTGCCTGGGAAATAAATTTTCTTGTCCTGAATAGATTTCAAATTGTAAACAAACCCAGAAACCCTAGAAATCGAAAACAATTTGAAACCCCACTTGTGAGGTTTCACGGGCATGTACTGTTTCATGTAATGTCGCACTTTTGTGGCGCACATTTGCTCATCAGTAGAAAGCGCTGATTCTAATGAAATATGAACATTTTTTATTGAGATGGTCGACAAGAGACCGAATCTTATGAAGTCTATCGTGTCCTGGATTATCTCGTGAAAGGTGTTTGGAATTGTCGTTGAAATGTAAAAATCTTCGAAGATTCCCAAACTTATTTAGGGCTAGGCTACATCTGCGTTTACGTCGCGGCGACCAGGTCGCCACGACTATGTCGCATGAGGCCAACGCAAACTTTGTGGCCAAGTAGCGACATAAACGCAATTTGACATCAGTTTTACCATGGCGTTTCAGGATCGTGTACTACTCGCAATTGAGGTAGCACAATATTTAAAAACAAAAAAAAGAAAAGAAAGCCTAAACGATTTGCAGTGCATCCAATAAATGTGTTGAGAACTCAACATGGGCAGTTTCAAACATTGTTTTATAAGCTGCGAGACTATGAAGAACGTTTCTTTGCCTATTTTAGAATGTATACAAAAACATTTGATGAATTATTGGCATTTGTGGAACCCAACATTACAAAAAAAAATACAAAATTTAAGAGGTGTATATCACCCAAGGAACGACTGGCTATAACTTTGAGGTGAGTAAATCCCATAAATAATTCTATGTGTATCAAAACAAATACAATAAGGGCCAAAACACCAAACTCCTTTTAAGTTTAATCTTAGGTAACATACACATTAATATCCATATTCATAAAATGTAAATATAGCAACTATTGTTTTTAACCAACGATTAAATTTAACAAGGGTTTGTGCAACTATGGTTCTTAACCCTAAAAAATTGTTTTGTTATTTAATATAATATTTTAGTATTCTGGAACAAAATTCTATTAAACGCTTTCGTTTACAGATTTTTGGCAACAGGGAACACTTTCAGATCGTTGTCTTTTGAATTTCGTGTTGGTAGAGCGACCATATCTAATATCGTTCAAGAAACCTGTGATGCAATTTGGGTTACAATGCAAAAGAATTTTTGCCTGATCCCTCCACCGTTGATTGGAAAACAATTAGCGATCAATTTGAACAAAGAAGTAATTTTAACAATTGCATAGGAGCGCTAGATGGCAAACATATAAAAATTGTTAAACCTAATCATAGTGGATCCCAATTTTTAATTATAAAAGTTACAATTCATTGGTATTGCTTGCGTTAGTTGACGCTAATTACTGTTTTACAGCAATAGATGTTGGGGCGTATGGAAAATGTTCTGATTCAAACATATTTAAGCAATCAGCTCTTTACACAAAATTGCACTCTGGAGAAATGAATATACCACCACCCAAACCTCTCCCCAATTTTAACAATAAACTGTTTCCTCATGTAATTGTTGCGGATGAAGCTTTTGGGATTAGCGAGCATGTTCTAAGACCATATGCGAGACAAAATTTGGATGTTAAAAACGTGTGTTCAATTACAGACTCTCAAGGGCTCGAAGATTTGTAGAATGTACATTTGGAATATTCGCAAATAAATGGAGAATATTTCATTCAGCAATAAATTTAGAACCTGATTTTGTTACGAAAATTGTTCTTGCTTGCTGTATTCTCCATAATTTAGTAAGAATTCGTGACGGCTACACATTTGAAGATACTCTTACATGCCCAATGGAGGACATCCCTGTACTAGGTACAGGAGGTGGAACGACAGTAGCCAAACAAACTCGAGATATGTTTGCTGACTTTTTCATTTGCCCATCAGGCAGTGTTTCATGGCAATATGATAAAATATAAAATATAATGTTTTTATTTTGTTGTACTTTCTACCTATAGTATATTCATCGAGACGAGTCAGCGAGCACGTGTAGGACCTAGTGGCTTCTTCACATGATAGCGCTTTGCGGAAATTAGTTAGTTGGGATCTGATCTAATTGTAATTCATTTTTATAAATATTTAAAACAATTTGGTTTTCGGCACTACCGATATAATTTCGCTTTACCCTTTTTTTGGAGGCGACATTTCAACTTCAGTAGTTGAATCGATTGACGACATTTTGCCACTTTACGTAAATCGCTACCCTGTGACAATGAACTGAGACACAATTGCACGATGTCAAAATGTGAGGGCGGGGAACCAATCAGAGGCTCAATAGCCAGTTACACGTGATGATCATGCACCTTGCATTATTTTGGTGCGCTGACTCGTCTAGATGAATACACTATACTTCTATTTATTGTAGGTATGTATTGTAAGATTTTTTTATAATTTTTCCGACCTTAGGATAAAGTAATATGATTTTAATGTAAATATAGGATCAAATAAATAAGAAAACAATGAATTAAATAAAATGATATTTATTATATTACAACATAAGTAACCAAATAAAATATTTAAAAAGAAAAAATTTAATAATCCAATACACTAAACACTTCTGACTGTGTGTCGGATACAGAGGACGGGTTACTATACGCAGACGAACATGCGCTATCTTGATACGAAACTGATGGTGCTGGTAATCGGACTGGTACAACTTCTGCGACCTGGACGTTCTGCTGAAGATAGGTATTAGTTGGTGGATATTGTCCCGATGGAGTAGGTGGTAAATGGTGAACTTGCGTATTTATGGCGTGCTGCATAATTTGTGTCATTTGCATACGCACCCACCATTTGGTTTGAGGAGGAAGCATTTTAAAGGGCCTGACAAAAGACAACAAAAACAACTTATCCTCGTCTTGGTCATCCTCATTCTTCCCTTGTTGTAAATACTCCAATACTTTCTCCTGAAAATAGTCGGGATTCCTTTTTGGCTAGTTGAAGTGTTTTGTTTATTTTGAACATTTTGTCTAATAGGCTGCAAAATATCTTCACTTTGTGGTTGATTCTCTTGGCTTGGAGAAGCCGCTTCTTCAATATTTGTGACAGTTTCCCTATTTTCTAAGGTTGGAATTAAAAACAGGAGCTGATCAAAAATATGTATTTTTTCTCGACCGTTTGCCGGCACCACTCGGCATATTTTTCTGCTGCCTCAGTTCTCGCATAAAACAGTCGCGAATGGATTTCCATTTTTTTGTAAATTCTTAACTGCAAAAATATAAATTAAAATAAATAAAATATCTTACGTGATATGACATTGCAAAATCAATATCAAATCGCTCATGAAAATGATTGTTTGTGATTACTTTATTCCATCTGCCGTTTTCAGAAATTAAAATATACAATGAAACATTTTCGAATTTTACATGTAACTATAAATACCACTGATTTAAAGGCCTTTAATTTTAATTGGTTATGTGTCTAATTGGTAAATTTAATTGGTACCTACTTTATTTCAAAAGAAAATTATTGGTTTGGCTTATTCAATTAAATTTAGCCAATATATGATTACGGATCCAACATTAAATAAGATTAAATTCAAAATTATATTTAACCTACCTTCATTATTTTTTCAACCGTTTGAAGTTCATTAAAGTTTGGAAAAACAGAAGCGGCTACTTCTAGCCATAATTTTACTTTTACATCCCGATTTGCATAATCGGGATGCTTGAGATCATATAAAGCTGTTTTGGTTTCTACCTCCAAAATAAACTTTTCGGTATCAAACATATTGCACGACTGATTTTGACAATGCAATGAAGATAACTTGTTGCGACTTGCACGCGTAATCTAGCCGCATTCATTTAAAAATATGTGAAGCGACTTTGTAGCCGCGGCTGAAAGTCGCTTCAAATTGCGACCAAGATGCTGACGTTACCCACAAAACGCTTAATGTGGCCATGCACGTAAAATATAATGTATTACATAGCAGCGACGAAATCGCGGCGACCCGGTCGCCACAACAAAATCGCAGATGTGGCCTAGCCCTTAGAGGCATCGCATTTCTAACTAGATCATATCCTAATTCCTAAAAACAAATACCCATAAATTGCTTGATATCATTAGGAGTTAATTTTGTTGTATTATAGGGATCCTTCTGAACAACGTACAAGTTAGTCTGCTCTGGTGTTTTGTAGCATTGTGCAAAAATACTTAAATTAAAAACCCATATGCAGACTAATTGTCACAAAATATGTGTTCCAGGCTTAGAGGGTTTGTAGAAGACATTAAATTTTTTTTAGTAAAACTTTTATGTTAGACAACTAATTACGCCAAATGGTACCTCCAAGTCAAAAATGAAAAATCTTCAATGGCCTTTTTCACAGTTCTAATACTTTTGAAATGTTATCAGTTGGTATGGCCATCGCGACACGAACTTGATAATTATTGTTAGATTTAAGATAATTTCAATTTTTGATTTGAATTCCTTTGTTTTGAGGACGGGGACCGACGAGCAAAATACGAGACACTAAATTTCATTTTCTTTTTCTTTTGTACAGTCTCCGACCAATTATATTTCGTTTATTACTATTTTTTATTGTATTGGCGATATAACATCAGACACCCTCTCTACCGAAACATACCACTGTAAAAATTACGTCACAAATTTTTGGGGGCTGGTCCGGGATCGGTAAATAATAATTAAGAGGATAATTTCATTTATCTTTGAGTTTGGATAGGTTTATAATTTCCTAATGACATTTAGTAGATAGAGGAACGTATAAAAAAATGGGATGCTATAATAGAATGTAGAGTGTCCACTAGAATTCATTATAAACTAATATTATTCGAGAGCTTTGAAAGGTGTTTGATAATAGCCGCGTTTCTGTAATAAATTTTCAATGTTATTTATCTGTCAAAAGAAGCTGTAGATATTGTGTTGTATGATTTGGCAGGCACAGTAATATAACATCATTGTCACTAGCGCACGCTAAACGTGAGGAGTTTTGTATGTGATCCATACCCATCCAAAATTAATAAACATTTTCCCATAGGTTTTCTCTGTAGAAAACGTATGCATATTCTCCGCATTTCAATGACAGAAACTGCTGGCATATTTTCATTCCAGACTTGCTACTTATTAACTTCTTTAAATATACCGAAAGGAGATAAGAAAAAGTATGAGTTTATTAGAGTCAACGGTTGCCCTATGAAAATCAACATAAATATACACGCGCGTGAGTAATCAAAGTAATTAAAAATTAAATAAAGAATTCCGATAGTAGAGGGATTATTTTTGTTGAATTAAAATGTGGAACGTAAAATTTAATCTGCGATCTTTTACTAACAATTTTTTGCGCTCAAAAAGAGAATTAAAGTAAGATTTAAGTTGTTTATGTATCTAAAAATTTCATTTTATTGTTAATTAAATTTAATGTTCATTACTCTATCTATTATTTGAGGACGGATCCATTGCTCTGAGAGTATAGAAAGATGCCTCATGACCGAAATAAAATATTTTTTTAAATAAAATATATGCCAAACCTACCAGGTTTATTTATAAGCTATTGTTCTCAAGCACTTCTTTTAGGAGGTTAAAGTAAGCGTTGCACTCGCTCCGGTTCATACCCTCTACTCAAGCATTAGGTTTACAGTTCTTTTACATGACTTCAGCATCTAGCCCTATCGCTGGAAGTGCGTCCATTGATATTTTAAGAAAATTGTTAGATTTGAGCCGATTTCTAAAGGTTCTTCAAGAACTGCATTAGCTCTAGAACCGGCTCTAATGCTTGTGATTTCGTTATTGATTAATAATTAATCTCTGTCGAGATCACCTTGTGTTCATCCACCCCTTGTTGAAGACGCATATTTTGTCGGTATTTTCTGCAACAAATAATCTATTTAATGATAACTGGTACAATACATCATCGGGGAGTCGTATATTATCGTCTTTCAAATAAATAAAATTAAGAATTAATCTTAGATGTTGTTGCGGCAACCCACCCAAAACAATGGGTGCAGTACCCTATTAAACAGATCTAACATGGCTGACCAATTTTCAAAAACAAACGAAATTACTCTCAAGCTGCAGTACTACATAATAGAATACAAACATGCCCATAAGTCATGTCCATGTCCATGTCAAAAGTAGTAACAAAAACTTAAGTATTTTGCGGTATAAACTTTGGGTACTTACACAAACTTAAAAAAATTCTAACAAGAAAACGGGTCAACTGAACACCACAAGATTACAAACATGACTGAAACGTGCTGTTAGCATCGGAGTCGGACAAGTGCCGTTGCTCCCCCCAACACGTCATCTCTCCCCAGGTTACCTTACTTTATCTCGATTCACCTTCCCTATTACTTGCCTTTTTTATTGTTTTATTTAATCTTTCAGATTTCCCTTCCTGTTACTCCTGAGAGTTCCGTACTAAAACATTTTTGCTTTATACAAGTTTTCTACTAGAGGCATTGAGTAAAAATTGTCGCCAATGATTATTCTTCTTTTTTTGGTCGATTTTTGAGTAAAACCTTTAGATATTTCTTGTCTAACGTATATGTTGGTCTCTGTCAGAATAATTTCAGGATGTCAATTATTTAGCATATATTGAAACATATCAATAGGAGATTTTATGTCAATGGTATGATTAAGAAAATTTAAATCTAGTAATATTAGTACCTGTACCACCCCAGTCGTTTATATTTTGATATACAGGGTTATTCAATTTGGACGCTTACCATTGGGATCTCAGAAACGGTGATAGATAGAAGGTTGGTTAAATTGGGGCAAAGTTGAAGATTTTGGTGCTTGTTAATATTCACAAAAGAAATTCGACTTAACCGTTTTTGTTTTTTAGCTACTGTAAAAATTAGAAAAATGTGTTTTTCGTTTTTGGTTATAACTTTTTGTTTTTAAAAGTTTTTGAAATCTGTAAAGACTTTTCTGTAGCAGGTTTTTATGCTAAAAACGATAGTAAAGTTATAATTGTCATAAGACGTTTCGATTTTTCAGAACCATCATCAGGTTTATTTTTTCTTATGGATGTCATAATCAATTGTTTTATATTTAGATAGATTGTTTTTTGGCGATTTCAACAATGTACCACATCTATTATTATTATTGATTTGAAAAACAATTGAAATAAAAATGTATTTTAAGATGTAGTCAATTGTAGACTAAAAAATGAAATTAAACATACCTATCTAATATCAACAAACAAAATAACACAAAGTAAAACCAATTAAAAGCATCAAACGCAAAACTACAATAAAATATTTACAGTAAATGCTCAAATTGAAAACTATTTTCTTGCATACAAAGGTTCGCTCTGTATCCAATCCTATCTACCGCTCTTTATATATCTCGTCTGCGTATCGATGCAAATGTGTTAACAATCTTAATTCTTAGTTCATCAATATTATTACTTTCTGTTTTATAAATTTTATCTTTGATATATCACCACAAGAAGAAATCTAAACAAGACAAGTCAGGAGATCTTGCGGGCCATTCTACTGCTCCTCCGTTATACCTATCCATGGTTGTAAAAAATGTTGATTTAGAAATTGGCGTACTAAATTAGTGTTATGTGGAGGTGCACCGTCTTGTTGGAACCATAGCGTTCTTCTTTGTATTAAAAGGAATATCGTCCAAATAATCAAAAACTGAGTGTTGAGAAAATGTAAATATATCGTTCTCTATTCAATGTTTCATTGTAAATAAAAGGACCCAAAATACGATCACCTAATATTCCAGCCCAAACGTTCAAATATAAACGTGTTTGATTTCTGATCTCTCTAAATCGGCGAGGATTTTCGGTGTC
Organism: Abscondita cerata; assembly: GCA_030710515.1. Taxonomy (NCBI): domain Eukaryota; kingdom Metazoa; phylum Arthropoda; class Insecta; order Coleoptera; family Lampyridae; genus Abscondita; species Abscondita cerata. The sequence goes on from JALBCR010004218.1 coordinate 248,058, forward strand.
CCAGTAATGCTCATTCTTTCGATTGAACATGCGTACATTGGTAAACTGACACTCATCAGACCAAATAATCTTATTTACAAACTGTGCATCATGTGTAGTTATCATTTACCTATAGATATTGTAATAATTTTCATATTAAACTATCGAATAAAGTATACCTAGGATATTTTGTAAATCTTCGTCTGCTAATCTTCGACCATAGTGTCGACTTGGCTTTTTAAAACAACCATATTGAACAAGATTTCTATCTAATCTTAAAAAATCTGTTCTATGAGGTTGTCGGCGTTCGGGAAACGTTTCAAAATAATTACGGCTTGCAATAACCGAATGATTACGTGCTTGGTAAAATATTCTCAACATATCACGTTGTTCTAAATTTGAGAACGCCATTATGATGGAAATACAGAAATACATAACTTTAATCACAATACAAGTAGACAATCTTATGGACAAGTAAACACAAAAGGTTACTCTTTTATTTCAATTGTTTTTCAAAGCATACTGACACCTTATTAATATAGATGTAAATAAAAGTATATCATGTGGTACATTGTTGAAATCGCCAAAAACAATCTATCTAAATATAAAACAATTGATTGTGACGTTCATAAGAAAAAATGAACCTGATAATGGTTCTGAAAAAATCGAAACGTCTTATGACAATTATAACTTTACTATCATTATTAGCATAAAACCTGCTACAGGAAAGTCTTTACAAATCTCAAAAACTTTTAAAAACAAAAAAGTTATAACCAAAAAAACAAAAACGGTTAAGTCAAATTTCTTTTGTGAATATTAACAAGCACCAAAATCTTCAACATTGCCCCAATTTAACCAACCTTCTATCTCTCACCGTTTCTGAGATCCCAATGGTGAGCGTCCAAATTGAATAACCCTGTATATATCCACACACCCAATCATTATCCTCATTGTCTGTCACTTCATCATCTGTGGTTGTTCCTGAATTTAAAGCACCTCATCTAGTTATTATTTAGTTTTTGCACAGATGTTTTTATCGTTGCGTTGGAAATTAAAAAAATAATGAATAATGACAATTTACCCAAGTATTGTCAAGTTTTGATTATAAAAAAACAATTTGCATTAATAAAGTTCTGTTCAGTTCAATGTGTTGTTCGTGATTTTATAAAGTGTTAACCGAATTCACATCTTACAGGGTATTTTAGAAGATACACCTACTTATTAGTAAAAAAATTACACGCTCTATTATAAAGTAACTTGAAATAATTTTTTAAGATGTATTTTTATTAAAATGTTATTAATCATTAGCTGTGTTTAGTATTAATTACTATTATTATAAGAAACTTACAGGGCGAAGCAAAATACACAATATTTCAAAATTTTTAAATGAATCACCGTATGTCTTTTTAAGAATTGTTAGTACAATTAATTAGGTTTTAAACGATATAGTAATGCAGGGTATAAGTTAATGGAAACGGTATATACAGGGTGATACAAAAAGGTAGGTCATAAATTAAACCACATGTTCTGGGGCTAAAAACTCGATTGAACCTAACTTACCTCAGTACAAATGTGTATGCAAAAAAAGTTACAGGGTGTCAAAGTTATAATTTTTCAAAAGTTTTTTGGTAATATTTCCCTTAATAAAAGCACGATCTCAACGAAATTTGGTATTCAGCAGTTTTCAGCATAAGAAACCTAAATCTGATTACAGTTTTGATGTACATTGTAGAGGGCGCCACCAGCAGCATTTCGCGTACATTAAAATGTTCATAACTTTTTTACCCCTCGGTATATTGGATTATTGTTCGAAGATTTTCATTTCTTGACTTGATGAGCTCAAAAAGTATACTTGAAAGATGTCGATTGGGCCAACCGTTTCCAAGAAAATCGACACTGACATACGCCCTCTTTTTCATACCCTAAAAATTCCGAATAACAGAAAATAAAGTATAAATGAATTTTTAACTTATTCGCAGGTCCCAAAATTTTTATTTAATCTTACTTATTTACAAAAAAAAATTATAACAGTTACAGGGTAACTTTTTTTGGATGCACATTCGTACTAAGGTAAGCTAGGTTCAATCGAGTTATTTTTAGCCCCAGAATATGTGGTTTAATTTATGACCTACCTTTTTGTTACACCCTGTATTTTATGAAAACAAAAAAATGTATTCTACACGCAAAATTACAATTTTCCGATTTTCCGGAAAATCAATTCTGAATTTGACGTTGGTTTACGTTGTGTACCAATAATCCCAACAATTTCTATTTTTTAATCGAATTGGGTCTTGAGGGGCAGAGTATTAAAAAAAGAATCGAATTATGACATTTTCCGGATTTATTTTCCTTTTAACTTTTCACCGCTTCAACCAAATGCCAATGCACTTGCAATGAAAATTGTATGGGACTGAACGTTTGGGTCTGGATAAACGTCAGCTTTTTTGGCTTTGGTAACTAAAGCATACCTTAGAAGCCTGTCTGCAAAAAGCTGACGTACAATTTGAAAAAATATATTGCATCCTATATTGTGTGGGCCCAAATCTAACGGTGAATTTTTTTGGGTTTCATGTCGCGGATCTGCACGTTTCATAGCATTCTACACCTAAGATCTAAAAAGCTGACATACAAATTTTTCTTAAATTTAGCGTTTTAACATTTGGAACATATGTCTTTGTCTTTTACATGTGTTACAAGTACTATCTTTAAAATAGCATTTATTTTTCAATTGGTTTATTTTTCCGCAATGCTTACATAAATAAAGTATACTTTCATAAAGGTTTCCTATTCCTAAATACAGTGTTCTGAGTTATTAGCTCAGGAATTTTAGTACTTGGACCTAAAACAAATTCCGAAGGAAGGTTTTCGATTCCAATGTGTTGACATACGAGGCGTGTTTTTAAAGTAAGTACCGTAAACTTAAAAAATTTACAACTCCGAAACTATTCAACCGATTTTTATGATCAAAAGGTCATTGGATAGGCAATTAAATTTCACAAATATTTTAATAAAAGATTATTTTGCATAAAGTGCATAATTTTCTCCCAAATGTGGGAAAACCTTATTTCTCAATTCGAGTGACACGTTTCCAGCCCAAAATCTAAAAAATACCGAAATTACATAAAAATGAACTGAACATAAAAATAGCAATTTTTTCAGCTTTCCAACGAGCACTTGGGTTTTGAAATCCCCGCAATAGTTTTGAAGTTATGAACGTTACAATACCTGTTCTCGTATGATGATCTGTACCTAGGTATACTGTACTTGCAAACTATACTTTTTAGTATTATTCTTTGCATACACAGATTATATCCTTTTGCACAAAACAAAACGTAAAAATTTCAGTTAGCACTGTTGACACTTAGCCCACATTGTATAATTCTTACTGACAAAATAAAAAATGTCAAGAACGGATGTGGTTACTAATAATGGTACTTTAAAGTTTTAAACAATTAAAAGGTAGTATTTAGTAGTTTCGGGTTTTAGTAATTACTTCATTCTTCATCGCTAGCTTCTTCCTCGACTTGAGATGGTTTTAAGTTTTTACAGTTTTGTCCCTGACAATGCTTACACATTACTGTGCAGAAATTGTTGCGTCTTTTACACGTACAGCTTTGTACACAGTCTTTCTTGCATTCACAGCTTATTAGGAGCATGAGCTTATCAGGAGCTGGTTGTTTTTCCATTGGTACAGGTGCAATCGAAGAACCGTTTTTACACTATCCCCATTGTTCCGGATCCAGCTGATGTCCTAGCCACTGCTGGACTTGGTGGTACACTCGAAACGAATACTGGCATATCGCGTCGCTGGTTGGTGGAAGTTTTGCCAAATTGATGCTAGATGTAAGTTTATTTTTCCTTGCCGACTGAACGTAAGAAGTCCATCGAAGATCATCTAGATTCGAAGCTCTGCTGTCATACAACGAAATTACAAACTTTTCTCCAGCAGCTGCTACTTCCTCTTGACGAGAGGTTGGGTTGTAGAAAACGTCAGCACAGATGCTCAAATCAGATCTTTTCTCAAACATTTGTAATGGTTTCTTTTTTCCAATACCAAAGAAAGCGGAGGTAGTACCACAACCGGACATTGCATGTAGGAAGAGGAGATACTTGGTCAATGAACCTAAAGCAGTCTGTAATTTCTGTATATGAATTATTCTAGGTGGTTTGCAGTTCCTCCTGGCATAAGAACATAGTTTTCGCAATTTGGTGAAGCCCTTGCTGTAGTTATCGTAAGTACGTCTGTATCAGTGACTACAATGCAACACGAATGCCCGCTTTGTTGGGTATTTAAAAGGGAGGCCGAAAACCACAGAGGGTTTTTGGTGCAATATTCGTCTGCACACTGTATGTTCTATATTATGCAATATACGAATCCTTTTCATACAGTATAACCGCAACCGTATAGTATAATCGTATTTCGAGTTTGACAATAAACTTACCGTCGGTTTTTTCTGCTTCCTCAGTAACTTTTTTGAGATGACGTTCGTCTGTATAGGTTTTCCGACAAGTTTCATGTACACGAAAGCTTCTAGAAGTTTCAAATAAACTTTCTTTTCCGTCCTTCCGTATTTTGCTGGCTTGAATCAAGCGCGGTAGACCTCGCGCCGTTATCAGGGTTTCACTATTCGACACTGTTTCTCCACAAATCAAACATTTATCCGAAACGTTCATTTTCACAAATCCATCGTACTTATTAAGATCACACGAAAAATCACAATAGTTTACAACCTAATACACAACCGAGTTTGAACAACACCGTACAATAATAATGCAGTATAGAAAGACTACAGACTAGCACAGTATAGCCTTATACGAGTACGGTACCTGTCTATGCGGGTTATAAGCAAGGCTTCTGTCAGCGAAATATTAAGTTTCCCTTCCCCAAATATTATTATACTGTAAGCTCCAAGCTCAATTTTATTGTCTCTTTGATGCTTAATTCTCTGCGTAGACTAACTTGTAGGTTTTAATGTACGAGTATAAATTAAACATACACATAAATAGAATATAAATTAAATATAAGCCTATATAATTAAACATATGCCCATATATAAGAAATTTGAGTATGTGTAACAAAATAAATCGTATACAAGAATTATACGTCAGCTTTAATTTTACACGTATTACGTAATAGTGCATTTCCGCTATACTAAAGTCTATACAGCAACGTATTTGCAGCTGTGGGTAGATATCGCAAAAACAATCATAACTTTAAAACTATTGCGCGGATTCCAAAAACCAAGTCCCCGTTGCAAAGCTTAACAAAATTGCTATTTTTTATGTTCATTCCATTTTTTATGTAATTTCGGTATTTTTTAGGTTTTGGACCGGAAACGTGTCACTGGAATTGAGAAATAAGAAGGTTTTCCCACTTTTGGAAGAAAATTATGCACTTTACGCAAAATAATGTTTTATTGAAATATTTGTGACATTTAATTGCCTATCCAATAACTTTTTGATCATCAAATTCAGTTGATTAGTTTCGAAGTTATGAATTTTTTAAGTATACCCCCCGCCGCTATCTTGATGACGTCATAACTCGTGACGCACCCACGGGAAAACTAGGGAATTCTCAGGATATGTTCAGGGCATGTATGTCAACACATTGGAATCGAAAAACCTTCCTTCGGAATTTGTTTTAGGTTCCCTATGGAATTCTGACTAATTCTCTTAGGCTTTATGTTAACTTTTCTTAAAATATGAAGTATTATGCCACTCTACGGAACGCCACTAAGCTTCGTTCTCTTCAAACCATTCAAATTCTTCGACCATTGCCTTTCTCTATACTAGAGCTTGATAATGCTCCTTCAATCGTAACTGAGTCAATATTACTCGGGCACGTATAAGTAACATAATCAGTAAAACTTTTTGGTTTCGTTATTCTTTTAGACCTTCGCATTTCTACCTCAACATCTTTTTTATTTGGATTTCCATCGCTTTGCTGTTGTATTTCATCAGGTTTATTCCCCACTGAAACTGTTATACCTTCTCTTCCTTTAGAGCGTTAATGCTGTGGTCAGTGTCCTCCATTATAACTACATCTCGACTGGTTTTCACAATTTCACTGTTAGGAACTCTGTAATCCTCGACATCTTCCCCATACCCCCCATTATTGACTTTTTACCTAATTTCAATCGTTTTTCCTTTACTACGTGAACCATCACTGTAGTGACAACGATCCTGAGATTAGTAGCATCTGGCATGTCCAAACTTAAAATGTCATATTTTGTAACGTGAAGCTAGAGATCTATTTTTCAAATACACAGCATGGTTTATTGCCTCGGTCCATAACTTCTTGCTGAAATTGTTGAAAAGAAATTTTTGGATATCTCAATTACAAAAATTTTTCTCATTTGATACCGGTCACTGTATATATTGATTGATTTTCCATCGGTCCACAAACATCTGCATGTATGATTTGTAATTATATTAAATGTAAACGTACAAAATCCTTACTACTAATCATTTAGTGAACAAACAAACAAACATATTTCTTCGTACCTAACAGTGCAGTAAGTTTTTCTTAAGACGTTGTGCAGAGTGTCTAACTACTCGGACACGCAAACTTGAATAATTTTTTCTTACACTAGGTGACATTTTTGTATTACATCTCTAAAATTAAATTTTAAATTTTGTGTTTATTTATTTATTCGTATGGTACATTATACAAATATTGTATTGTGATGTAAGTGTTATGTATGGTGCCCCAGAAGATCAGTATAAACCTGTATAGTGTGGTGACGAAACCGTGTGCAATAGTGGATTGGTTCGTCTTGGCAAAGCATTTACTTCAAGGTTTAGGAAAACCACTAAAACCTAAACATGCCACCCTTACCCACCCTAGTATTCATATGTAATAATATTAATTAAGTGTGTAAACATTATAGAAGGTAAATAAGAACATAAAATATAACAGCACAGCCATTGCATGACGACATATGGACCGGTCCAAGCGCCAGTCACGACAATGACGAAAAAATAGTAGGTTAAAGAAATAGCAAAACAAAATAATGGAAAAACAGATAATCAAGACAAGAATACAAAATATTGCTGAACTTCAGATGTCCTTCAGATTCGTAAGCCATAATATTGCTTCATCCGTTAAATTATGAATGTTTGGAAACCCTCCTTTAAACGTTAATTGACAATCCTCTACAATATGTGTAACGGTTTCTGGTTCGTTTCCACAATCACAATTTGGATTAGAAATCGCACCCCATTTGAACAACATAGAGTTGCATTTTGAATGGCCTGTTTAATCAAAGCCCGGGACTTCTATTGTTGGATCATCAATGAGGTGTTTATTGAAAACATCAACTCCAGACCATAATTTTTTCCACTCTTCAACTTCAGAAAAAGCCGTACTTAAGTAGTCTTGCAACCATATAGGACTTCGAGATTTAAGTCTTTTAGCAGGAGGGTTGTCAATGTCATTCCAAACTGGTAACTTTTTGTTAAGTTGGCATTTATCCCATTCTCGTTTTAACGCAGCTTTTCGTCGAATGTTCGATGGAGTAATATTACAAAGAACAGGAAGCCAATCGAGAGTAGATTTAATGGTTCCACTAATTATACGCATAGTGCAATTCAACTGGGCATCTATTTTTTTTGTATGATAACTATTCAACCAGACAGGAGCACAATATTCTGCTGTAGAATAAACTAATGCCAATGCAGCTGTACGAAGTGTCTTTGCATCTGCTCCCAAGTTGTTTCAGCTAATTTTTGAATGACATTATTTCTTGTTTTCATTTTTGTTTGACTTTTTCTAAATGATCTTTGTAAATTAAAAACGTATCTAAAGTTACTCCCAGATAAACTGGGTTAAAATTATGGTTTAACTTTGTATTATTAAAGATAACATTAAGTTTTCTACTTTTTCTCTATTACTTAAATGAAAACAAGAAACCTCTGTCTTTTTAAGATTGGGGCATAATCGCCATTTTTTGAAATAATTTTCCATAATACGCAAATCATCAGATAATTTATTTTCAATTTCGAAAAAATCTGAATGTTGAAATGAAATTGCCATATCATCGGCGTAGACGAATTTTCGACATTGTAAAGAAGGAAGATCAGAAATATATACATTAAAAAGAAATGTGCAAGAACCGATCCCTGTGGAAGACCATTATTTAAAAATCTAAATTTACTGCTTTTATCTCCAACAAAAACTCTAAACTTCCGATTAGACAACATATTTTCAATAAAAGAAATAATTTTGAACAAGGAATGACGTTAAACAATTTAAAAAGTAAACCTTCTTTCCACACGGTATCGTATGCAGCAGTTAAATCTAAAAAGGCAACTCCAGTTTTAAGTTTTTTTCTGAAATCCTGCTTGTTCAATTGGTAATTTCTCTTCTATTAACGGATTAATTCTTTGAAAAATCAATCTTTCCAAAACCTTATAAATTACACTTAACAAACTTATTGGACGATAAGAAGTTGGGTCTGTAGGACATTTATTTTTCTTTAAAATTGCCACGATTTTACATTTCTTTAAATCTGTTGGTAACTTACCTGTATTATAAATATCATTGAGAAACATAAGTAGCCACTTCAAAGAATAATTTCCCAAATTTTTAAGAAATTCTGGATGTATTCCATCAAACCCAGCAGCTTTCTTTGATTTGGTCTTTTTAATGCATGTTTTAGCTCTTCTACAGTAAAAGGTCTGGATATATCTTCTGAGATAGGTGTAGATTTTCTTTTCTTTTGTAGACACTTTTTCATCTTTGTGATAGTCGATTTGTCCACTTTTACTGAGTTTGAAACATTAACCAACCGAGAAGCAATAGAATTTGGAGAAATTTTTGTATTTGTTTTAGAAGATTGATTTGTAGAACCTAATTTATTTAAAAGTGCCCAGCTTTTACGACTTGAATGTACGAAATCCATATTTTCCATTAATGAATTCCATTTCTCTTTTCTTCCATTATTTAGAGATGACAGTACAGCATTCCCATTTTCTTTATTTGGATTTTCTAGATATGATTTGTACAATCTGTTTGTTTCAGTTGACCAACATGGGACATATTCTTATCGAAAACCACGTGGAATGGATTTTTTGTTGCACATTTAACAGCACCTACGAACCTAAAATAATTATCAGAAACCGGTGGTATCCATCTAAGAATAGAATCGAGAGATGTTCTATAGTGTATCCAATTAGCTTTCTAAAAATCCCATCTTAGTTTTCCTAAAGATTCTACAAACGAAATTTGAAGTCCAATTTGTATTAGTGAAAATCGTTCAATACCATACGTGTTGATTGTAATGGAACCATGTCACCATCCATTGATACTAAACACAGGTCCGGGCTGTAATTGTTTTGCCATCGACCGGAATGAAATGTTTTGTTGTCTTTTGGATCGTATACTAAATGTATGTTTTGAAATTGCATCCATGTTTGTAACGTCATTCCATTGATATCGTTGTCTTTGTAGCCCCATAATGTGTTGTGACAATAAAGTCACCAACATATACACATGGATGAGGAAAAACGACATTAAAAGTTTCTGGCCAAGGTATTGGAGGAGGTTTGTAAATATTTACTACGTGTAAATCTCCTATTTTAGTAGTTATAACGAAAATTCCAGAAATAATACTTTTTTTGTATATTTTCGCATTGAATATTTTCTTTGACGTATGTTGCTATTCCATTAATCGGGCTCTCAATAAAGTCTACTAATTGAAAACCTTTTACTATACCTTTATTGAGTATACTTGTCTGATCTCCACAGTGTGTTTCCTGTAAAAGTAAAATATCGACCCTATTCCTGAAACAAAGATTAGACAAGAAATCTAATTTGTCCTTACTTACCCCCTTAACATTAATTTGTAGAATATTTGTTGTGTGCCCTATATTATTAGTGTGTGATTGTGTTTTGTGAAATTGTGTTCAATATTTTTTTGTAATTATCCGGGAGGGTCTTGATGACCAGGTCCGGAAACCAAAGTGGTGATTCTCAGGAACAACATGTTTTTCTTGTTGACCATGGAGTACTGTAAGGTACTGATCACCTTCCATATTTAATATTTGTATTAAAGACGCCTAAAAACACACACGAAAAAACTCTAACGAAATTGACGTACGTTTTGACGTTTTGACATATACACATATCATTTTGTGTATACACTGGAAATAGAAAGTTACATTTTAATGTATCTGTAGAACGTGTGCCAGCCATCCTAAAGTTTCCACATTGACCAATCTAAGAACATATGGCAGCAAATTCATTAGATAAAATTTTCTTCATCACTCTATTTATTTAGTTTTTATAGCCACTTCCACCAACTCTTTGAATAAAATTATACTAAAAATGTATGTTAGTTAAAACAATTATCCATCCCAACCTCTGATAAAAACTGTTTTGTTTTCATGGTCAACAAGAAAAACATGTTGTTCCTGAGAATCACCACTTTGGTTTCCGGACCTGGTCATCAAGACCCTCCCAGATAATTAGGAAAAAATGTACAACACAATTTCACAAACCACAATCACATTACATACTTATTACATGTGAATACTAGGGTGGGTAAGGATTGGCATGTTAGGTTTTAGCGGTTTTCCTAAACCTTAAAGCAAATGCTTTGCCAAGACGAATCAATCCACAATTGCCCACGGTTTCGTCACTATACTGTACAGATTTATACTGATCTTCTGGGGCACCATACATCTACAGCATTTTAAACATTTTGTTGATCAAGATTGATAACACTTCCAACAAGATTTGGAGATGCGAATCCGCGAATTCAACAAGTTATTATGTTAGGTATCTTTTACTAATTCTTTTATCTCTTTGGTCCACAATATTGTTCTTTTTAAGTTTTTGTTAGCGTTTTTGTTCCACATATCTTCCGCAACCTCTAAAGTTATTTCTTTAAATTTCTTCTCTCTTTTCTTCCATTATTAATTTTTTAAATCGTTTGTTAGTTTTATCTTGGTATTCCCCTTATCTTCCCGGTTCTTTTATTTTGTGCTACGAAGGTGTTCTTGTCTTCCATTTTATTCTCCCATATTGTGTTTCCTATCAATAGGTTATTTCTCTGGCAAAACTCTATCGTTTTCTTTCGGTTGCGGTTTATTGTTTGTTCTCCATAATTTCCCATGCATTCCATTCCCCTGTTTTGATCACTACCTACTATCTCGCATTCCAATCTCCCATTTTCATGGTTGGCAAGAGAGGACTGTTTCGTCTAATGTTTCTTGTAGGTTGTTGTAGAATTCTTCCACTTCTTCCTTTGTGACGCCTCCTATTGGTCCGTATATTGGTATAAAGTTTATATTTTGTTGTAGTCTTATTGTGATTAGTATTATTCTTGAATGGACTGCTTTACATTTTATTATTCGTTTGTTTAGCTCTTCTGTAATAACTATTCCATCCGTTCTTAGCTCTCTTTCCCATGTCCACACTGGTGTAGGATGTGATATGTTTATTTGTTAATCTTTTGTTTCATTTCATTTCCACTTTGTTTAACTCAGTCCCATTATTTGTATTTTGTTGACATCCATTTCTTATATAATTTCTATCTTTTTCCCTTTGATTGTATTTATGTTCCATGTTCCTATTTTTTCTGTTTTGTTTTGTTTTCTTTCTCCTTGTTCTGTTTTCTTCTTTGTTAACCTTCTCATTTGTCCGTTTCCTTTGCAATTTGTTGTCTTCTTTTATTTACATCTGGTTTTCGTTTCCTATAAGTTTTTTGGGGTTTGTTGGTTTCTATTCGTCCTTGTTATGTTGCTTAGTGTTTTATTAGGATCCTATTCTTTTGGTCTTCACGTCCTTTCCTGGAAGGCTACTAGTAATGTATCTCTATTTTCATCTTTAATATCTCCATAACTTTTTCCTTTAGGGTTGTCAAATCTTGTTCTGTGTTTTCTAGTTTTTTCATTTTCATTTCTTAATTCGTTTTCGAGTTTTTCTATATTCTTTTCTTGGTATTTTATGGTTTCCTCTAATTTCTTGATACGTTCTGTTTGTTTGCTCATGTTTTTATTTGTCTCATTGATTTTTCCTTCAACTTGTAACAGTTTATTCATAATGTCTCCCACCGTGATTTCTTTGTTTTTCCATCATTATGCTTCTTTTATCGTTTGCCTCGAGTTTCCCGTCGCCGTCCCTCATCTTAAGCTCGTCTTGAACCATTAATAGGTTGACAGTCGCCATAATGCATTTAAACAATCCAAAATTATTATTTATTAAACTAAAAATTATTTTTTACGTAATTACTTATGATTCGCATTCCTTTTTGCATTCTTTTTGGGCCATATTTTTTTTATCTTCTACGGCGGTCTCTATAATTCACATCGGCCCCTAGTGCATCCACTACTGCGAAAGAAGATAAATTACAGATGTAAATGTTTTTTAACACTACACGAAAAAATTCTTCTATTTGTAGGGTATTTTGTTGAAACTCGTTTTTACTTTACAAACGTTTTATTTCACTAGAATTTTCGCATAATACATTTGCACGCCAAACGCGTCCATAATTTTGATGTGAATGCTAATAACTGTGTTAATACTACAGAATACTAATAATACTAGAAGATGTTGCCATCTCTTTTACCGAAAAATTTTACTCCACAGCGTTGTCGTCTTTATATATCTGTGAAAACAAGTAAACGGTAGGTAGACAACCAACATTACAGAGTGGTTTCATTTACAGACACATTTTATTTACATTATCGAAGAAATATATTATGGCGGCTAGCGATTTAAACATTTTTAAAAACTTGGAGATGTTTTTTTAAATTTTTTTAAAATTCTCTATTTATTTTTGATCAAAAAGTAATAACATTTTATGGTGCTAAAATGAAGTCTTGAAGATATTTGCTTCGAAACAAGTCTGCAAATACTGACATATTCCAAATTATTATGTGCAGCGCAATATGCCCGTCGGCGTTTTGCTAAACAATTTGCTTCAATCCATCTATTGATTGGATTTTGAAAAAAGGTTAAGCGTAAATTGTTCAAGAAGTAATACAAACCATTTTAAAAGCATTTTTGAGTTATTGCAAATTTTTAATTTTTATTTTAAACTTTAAACACCCTGTATCTCGGCAACTAAGCTCATTAAAGGGTTGATGTTCCTTTATCAAAATTCACTACTTTACGAGACCATGAACCCTTAAACGGCATAGTTGCAGAGATAAAAATTTGCAATAATTCAAAAATGTTTTTAAAATAGTTTGTATTACTTCTTAAACACTCTAGCTTAACGTTTTTCAAAATCGAATTAATAGTATTGATTGAAGGAAATTGTTTAGCAAAACGCCGACGGGCAAATTGCAACTGGAATATGTCAGTACCTGCAGACTTTTGTTTAGAAGCAAATATGTTCAAGACTGTTCATTTTAGCCGACGGGCAAATTGCAACTGGAATACGTCAGTACCTGCAGACTTTTGTTTAGAAGCAAATATGTTCAAGACTGTTCATTTTAGCACCATAAAATGTTATTACTTTTTCGACCAAAAATGAATAAAGAACTAAAAAAAATAATAAAAAAAAACATTTTCTCCAGTGGCGTTAAAAATAGGAGGGTAAAAGTTGTCAGTAACCCTTATAGCGCACCACTGGTTAAATTTTTGACAAGTTAATTTATGTTAAAATATGACTTTCTAGAAGAGCGTATTGGTCACCAAATTTGAAAAAAAATTAGTCATTTTTGATTTATTGCAAATTTTTAATTTTTATTTTAAACTTTCAACACCCTGTATCTCAGCAACTAAGTCGTTTAAGGCTCGATGCACACATGCGTGAAATGAATCGGCGAGCATGCTGCGTGCACGTAGCGTGCTCGCACACGCGGTGTAGTAGTGCGTAAGTTGTATACCAACAGTGCACACTAGCGTGCCGCGGCAGCGTCCATGGCGCGGTTGTCAGGCGTACACGCTGCGTGCTCGCCGCGTGCACGTGCACCTCACCGCCCAGTACTACGCCGCGGCGTGCACGCCTGTCTTCGCAGTGCGTTCTAGACTGTTGGAGGATTCAAAACTGTGCGTTGTTCGTCTTTTTACGTCAATCATGGAAGTACAATTTATACTGAGTTGTTCATTGACCTTCTTAAAAACAATCCATGTATTTGGAATCCTGCTTGTGAAGAATATCACGACCGCATTAAAAAGAAAGCAGCATGGGCAAATGTTTGTGGAGTGATGGGCAAGGAGTTCAACGAAAAGAGCGATAGCGCAAAAACCAATATTGGTGAGTAAATTTATTAAACATTAGTATGGCATAGGCCTGAATACAATTATTTATTTTCGTATTGATACTAAAGCCTATTGCTTATTTTAAATGTAAGTAAGTAAGTTTATTATAAAAACACAGTGTTATAATGACATTTTTTTATTATTATCACAACACTTTACAAGAAATACCGATAGTGCACATAAATGTCTTTTGAGTTGACTTTTTTACAAGTGTGGTTGAACTCATATGCGACTATCCTGCCAAGGTATACTTCCGACAGAGCTAACAAAATAGTCCGCTAACACATTCCTCCTGGCAGTCAATGGCCTTCCTCCCCGTGCAGTTGGTGCATTTGATTCTGAGTCATTTAAACCCTTATGCTCAACGTATCTTCAAACTCAAATCCATCTCTTTTGCGAATATAGATGTGTTATAAGAACGGTCAGTTCTAGTTCAACATTGATTGCCCGATGGAATATTCTCCATTTATTTGTCAGAATTCCGAATGCACACTCAATAAATCGCCTTCCACGGCACAAACGGTAGTTGAAGATCAGTTTTTTGTGGGAAAGGAAAGTTCCTGTAAATGGTCTCATGATGTGTTCAGACAGGGAAAAGGCCTCATCCCCTAGGAACATGAACAGCATTGGTGGCGACACTGTTTCAGGGAGAGGTCGTCCGTTTGGAATACATGCTTCACCATTTTGTTTAATTTAGAATTTTCAAATATGGTGCTATCTGATTCTCGTCCACATGATCTAACTTCTATGTAATTAAAGTAATAGTTTGCATCTGCAACTGCAAACAATACTAAAGACTGAAATTTTTTATAGTTAAAATATTTTGAGCCGGCGAAAACAGGTTTGATTATGCGAACGTGTTTTCCGTCAAGTGCACCTAAACAATTTGGAAAGTTGGCAACCTTTTCAAACCCGTTAGCAATCTCCAACCATCTCTGTTCGGAAAACTTCAGAATCGTTTCTTCTAGTAGAACATCCCAAGTCTGTATTGGTAATGCAAATCAACCAATGTACACCCACTTCCTAAATACCTCAAAAATGAATTGTATTAATTGTATTATAAAGTGTTACGTTAACACCTATTTATTTTTGGTACCTTTTCAGGTAAGAAAATAATGAATCGGTGGAAAAACATCGTGGACAACTATAAAAAGAGTGAGAAGAAAAGAACTAAGTCGGGCCAAGGAACAGATTCATCGAGGCGCTATGTATATGCAAGACAGTTGTAATTTTTAGAAGTGACGATAGATGCTGCCCGAACCGAGACCAGCATCAGGTCTCCAGAAATAGAAGATAATGACACCATTGATCTCCTAAGTAATTCAAGCACAGGCGAATACCTTGACAATGCTTTGATAACAACAGTGGCTAATAATAGCGAACCACCGATACTTGACCAATGTGAACCACAAAAGAAGAGCCAACCACCGACTCCAAAGTTAAATGTAACAAAAACCAAGAAGCTAGAGCAAATGTCTGCCAATAAAAGGCGACGTATGGTAGAGGAAGGCTTGGCTTCTGCAGCCCTTATCTGCACAAACCGAAGCCACTTCTCAAGGTCACCAACAATTCCACGCGGGAAATCGTGGACCGTCCTACTGTTTTCCTCCGACGAGTACAAGATCTTTGACTGACACTCCATCTCTCTATGAAAACTCTGGTTCCGGTGAAACATATGTAGACGATCCAAGTTATTATCAACGCACAATGTTATAACTGAACAAGCTATTTTGTAATCTACTTTGTATTTTTTACTAAAACTAACTATGCTATGCTCAGTGTTATTAAATCGTCAGAAAGCAAATATCTGCAATGTGTTTTTATTTAATCTTGCCACATTTCCTCCTTATCATTTCTCAATAACTGTTAGTAACATAAAGTTTTGAGGTTTGAACCAACAGTTCTCTGAGAACATTCTGTAGGCCTACAGATGAAGATTCTTTTAATGTTTTATAAAAAATAATTTCAACCATTACATAATTTTAATATTTGAAAACTTAGTTACAACATTCTGAATAAAATTAACATGCTTGCATTATAGTAAACAGTGTATAACAAAAGCAATACACAGTCAAACAAAAACATTTTCACAAATGTCAACAAAAGTATATAGTTATGCATAAATATTATATTTTTTATTTTACTTACCTAAGAGTAACGGCTAACATTTCGATAGGAGGTATTGACAACCTCCACCTAGTGTTTTGGCTTTTTATGGTGTCATGGAGTTTTACTTCTAATTCATCGAAAGTACATATGCTCATACGAAAATAGTTGAAAAATTTTCTTTCGTCCTCTCGAAGGTCTTGAAATAAGGTTACAAACGAACCTTTAAAGAGACGCGCACTCAATAAGGGGTGTACCCAAACGCGCCTTTTGTGGTTATCACCATATAAGTACTTATACACAGTTATTGCAAAAGCAACACGTTTTCGTCTATTCATCTTGAACTGTTTACAGAGACTGCCTCCGAAATCACGCTAAAAGCACACGGCGACAAAGTACGCAAGTGTGCACTGAAAATAAAAAGCCGCGTACTTCTTTCGTGCACGCCGCGAGCACGCAGCTTATAATCGGCGGCACAGCACGCATGTGTGCATCGAGCCTAAGGGTTCATGTTAATATATCAAAATTCACCAATTTACGAGACCTTTCTGAGGTAGAGCGTTGTCGGTCGAATATAGCAACACCCAGTATATTATTCTTATTGTTAAACAATTGATTGATGTGCTAAATTCAAATTATGCATTGGTATGGTGGTTTAACACATTTTTTTAAATTTAGTTCCCCATCGTAGCATTATAAGGAATTAGCATATCGAAATGGGTTTTTCGCACGTTACAATATTTAATAACACAAATTATCAGACGGAATATTAACAGTTGAATGTGTCTTAATTTTCAAATTAAAAAAATGATTTGTTTGCATTTTAAATTATTTTCGGTCTTCCGTCCATAATTACTGACTCAAAAGCCGCTAGATACACCTCTTTTCTTGACCTCGGCCGACAAAAAGTTACCAAATGTTGGCAATGTCACATTATACTCATCACACTGAAATCAGTTAATCCTCATGCTGTAATACGTAAATAATGCTTTGCAGTACTCTTTACATCTTATTTTGAAGGATTTTATAGGCCTTTTAAACGCAAACGTTGAAAAAATATATTATTATTATTTTAATATATGCCAAAATGACACTGAAAGCTGCCAGATGGCATTACCAACCGAAAATGTTTTGGCATTTAGTAATATTTGAAAATTTAAGTTTCAACAAGTTTGACTATTTGTCGGCCCAAACAATCGTGTGTATCACGTGGCCAAAAACTGTTTTTGCGAGTGCTCTGACTTGGAGTTCGCGACTAACCCTTGGCCTGCAAACCATCCTCGCACTCGCAAAAGTGTCAGTTTCTGGCATAGTGATACAAATAACTATTTGTGTACATTACGTACCCTATGTATGAGGGCGGATTCTGTTTTTTCATCACTTTTTTTATGATGACCAATAGAAATATTTTCGAACTAAAAATTGTTGATGAGGGGTTGGATTTGAAAAGAAACAATGCTTTATATATATATACAGGGTGCCCATAATCTATCTCATAACATGGGTAACTTTCTTAATATGCAAAATAGGTAATCGGTTAAATTAGGAAAGTTGGGCAGAATTACAAGCAAAATGTTAAACTTTTTTCAAATTTGACATATGTCTTCAACTTTTGAAATTTTGTGAAAAAACTGAAAACAGTCGATTTTTTAATGTTGTCCTGTTCCACTACTACTTACTTTAGAACTGAACTAAAAATGACATCTTATACATATTTTTACGTAGAATTCGATAAAATTACTCAAAATGTCATAACCCTCTTGATTTTCGAGATATAACACAAACTTACATTTTTAAATGACAATCATAGTTGGCTGTGATCTTATTAAATAGCTTTTGTTTTGCGATTTCATTGATATAAGGTTCGATATACTTTACTCTTGTATTTCTATTTAAATGCCCAAAATTGTGTTGTTGATACCATTAAGGAACAAAATGATTTACAAGTTAGTTAAACTTGAAACAAAAATTTATATTGACAATATAATACCACAAGTAGGTACTATTAATGGTTTGTAATTATGTTCTATTTCAATAATGTACAAAAGACATAAAAGTTCATATTAAATGTTCAGAAATGGCCCCCGTTAACCAATATGCACATTTGACATCTTCTAACCATCTCTCTATGCACTTTTTCCAAACTGCGAGGACGAATTCTTCTAATAATCAACCTAATTCTATCTTTTAATTCTTCTACATTATTGGGTTTTTCTTTGTACACCCTGTCTTTAACGGTTCCCCCACAAGAAAAAATCGAGAAATATGGATCGTTGTCAGTTTCTCTTAAAACCATCGAGCGTAATTTAATCTTCTCTCTGGTGGGCTGGATACAAAGGTGTTGCCGATATGAAATTTATACGGCTTGAATCGATTTTGTTTTAAAATTAAACGAGCTTTTTCTGTAGAAGTACCACACCTCACTTGCAATTTCACGGGTAGATGTTTTTGGTTTATAATTTACATATGCCAAAACTCTTTCTTCGTCTTCTTGATTAAACTTTTGCTTAGCTTTTTGGTTTCATAAATGATCCGTATAGTTTTAAATTATTTTCCAGTTTGGAAAAAAGTCTTTTATCTGGTTGTCTTCTTTCCATATATCTTTGCAAATACATTTCACTGGCTTCATTACTATTTCTGTTGCTAGCATAATAACAAAAAAGCATGTCGTTTCTCTCTTCATTTGAATACATTGTTTATTTTGAGAATTTTATGTTTTTAAAATAAATCACCGTGAATAATACAACTTA
The DNA here is from genome assembly GCA_030710515.1 of Abscondita cerata. Lineage (NCBI taxonomy): Eukaryota > Metazoa > Arthropoda > Insecta > Coleoptera > Lampyridae > Abscondita > Abscondita cerata. The sequence goes on from JALBCR010004218.1 coordinate 267,108, forward strand.
CTTATGTAAATCAAATTATTTAGTTGACGACACAGGCTTTTGTTTCAACAGGTTTTTGTTTGAAGCATTTGTTTCCATAGCCTGCCTGTGTATTATTTTGCAGCTTAATTGTATCAATAAACTACTTTTAGCATTTACAAAAAAATGTAAGAGTAAAGTATATCGAACCTTATATCAATGAAATCGCAAAAAAAAAGCTATTTAATAAGATCACAGCCAACTATGATTGTCATTTAAAAAATGTAAGTTTGTGTTATATCTCGAAAATCAAGAGGGTTATGACATTTTGAGTAATTTTATCGAATTCTACGTAAAATATGTATAAGATGTCATTTTTAGTTCAGTTCTAAAGTAAGTAGTAGTGGAACAGGACAACATTAAAAAAATCGACTGTTTTCAGTTTTTTCACAAAATTTCAAAAAAGTTGAAGACATATGTCAAATTTGAAAAAAGTTTAACATTTTGCTTGTAATTCTGCCCAACTTTCCTAATTTAACCGATTACCTATTTTGCATATTAAGAAAGTTACCCATGTTATGAGATAGATTATGGGCACCCTGTATATATATATATATATATATATATATATATATATAATGCTTTTATTCTTTCACGTGTAAACATGTTTGTAATAAATAATAAATTTTCGTACGTGAACGCTTTCACGAGTCGACACTAGGTGTCGAAAAACTTATCATTTATATATATATATATATATATACAGGGTGTCTCAGATAAGGGTGGCAATATTTCAAGGGTACATAGAGAAACTCAGATTAGAGATTTGAGATAATAAATCTATGTCCGGAAATGGGTTGCTTCCGATATACAGGGCCTTGAAAAATTCAAAAATTAATATGTTTTGTCTGTATTTTGAAAAACGCGTTGATCGATTTTCTTAAAATTTCCAGAGTATGTCAAGCAAAGTATTGGTCATATTTATGTGCCAATCGACTCCTCTAAAAATTTCCAGGACCGGACTTTTCGGTTTTTCTCACTTAGTTTTTAAGAGAAAAATGTAGCACACCACTGGTTTTTCCAAATATTGGAATCATTTTTCACATTCCCAATCAATTTGGAAAAGAAACGCTCTCTTGTTTTTTCTTCTCCGACGCGTCGTTTCCGCGAAAAAATAAAATCCATTTGGATGTCTTTCAAAGAGCTCATTATCGAAAAACTTCAGGTTACAATAAAAACGTAGTGAACAATGAATATTGTCATGGCGACAACGAAAACAAAATTAATACCGCAACTGGCAAGAGGTTTGAGTATCGTTGTCTTCACCTGAACTTCAAAAAACATGACTACCATATTAATTTTGAATTTTTTCAAGGCCCCCGTATATCGGAAGCAACGCATTTCCGGACATAGATTTATTATCTCAAATCTCTAATCTGGGTTTCTCTATGTGCCCTTGAAATATTGCCACCCTTATCTGAGACACCCTGTATATCTTTCTCCTTTTTACACCGCTTATAATGGGGTGTAGTTTTGAAGTTTACCCAAAAATTAAAAGATGCCTCAACGAAAGTTTACAGACTCGCGGATGTCAATCTGCCCCGTAGTCACCCGCCACCCTGTCGTGATGGCATAGATGGACAATTACATGCAACATGTCCACTCCAACATGTCCACTCCAACATGTCCACCCGGTTGAGTATGAAAAGCGTAAACGTCGACAGGCAGGCGTCGAAATTGTAAGTAGTTCATTTTGATTGTACCTAATTTCTGATTTGAAACTAGTTAAGTTTGTTGAATAATAAACTCGATGTTTATAAACTGTTACAAACTTTATTAAATACAACTTAATCTTAATACTAGTAACAAAGAACTAACTACCTTATTATTATTCTCGATATATATATATATATACTGTCGTGTTTGTGTGTATTTAGAATTTGAACTGTAATTAGAAAAGAGAATGTATGACACAAACATGATAGTATATATTTGTACAATATAGTTTATTTGAACAATACATAAATTATTAATTATTATCGACAAAACAAATGTTGCCCATAGATATTTATAGATAGTTACTTTCCATAACTCCTCCCTTATTAGACAGAATTTTCGCCGTGGAAGAAAATTGAAGGTGTTGTAGATGGAGGACTTGTTGGTGGTGAAGAAGTTGTTGGTGTTGCACCATTTTTATTTTTGCACAATTTATATATGTTTTTCTTATATTTGTATAAAATATAACTTATTATTAAAATAACACATAGGAATATTATTAAATATAATGTCCAATTAGTAGATTGGTTTTCGTTGTATTCTGGGTTTAATAATTGTATGTTGTCTAAACGTTCTTTCAGTGTATAGATGTTTTCTAAGGGGATGTCATCGATTTGTAATGGTTTTTTGTTGATGTAACTAGTTGGATGTTCTTGTTTTATGTTTGGTAACATGAATGGAGTACTTTTCTTGAATTTTGAGTATTGGTAAATTTAAAGTCTTTATAGTTCACACTGCAGTTTAAGGGAACTTTTATTAAATTTGCACCAGTAAGGGTTGTAAATTCTTCGTTTATACATTGTTTTTTATTTGAATTTCACTTTTTGTTATAATCACTAGATATTCGTTGTTTTATTTCATTTATAATTAATTTAGAGTTTTCAATCATGGTTTCGTTACATATTTTCGTTTGTTGTTGTATTAGATTTGCTATACAGTCTTCATTATTGAATTGTAGATTGTCGTTTTACATATAAAAATGTTTTCTATTGATTCACATTGGTGGTCCATATATTGCAGAATATTATCTTTTAGAGCCAGGTAAGGTTTAGGTGGGATTATTATGGTATTCCTTTTGTTGGTATTGGGTATAATTTATAATATTGGAATATTTTTGGATAAACTATTGGAAATTCTAGTGTGAATAGGATATATTTTCGGAAATATGACAATTGGATTTTATTATTGTGTACCATGAATTTGATTTAATGTTTAAGATTGCTTCACTTTTATATAAATTTTTAATTCTACAATAACCTTTTGTAAATCGTTTTGTGTTAGGATGTCTGGATGTGTTATGTGCAATTTCGAGAAGGTAATTGCATTTTCTAGATTGTCTAGAAATGTAATTATTATATTTGAATTAATATGAAATTGATTTATTATTGATTGTAATATAATGTATTGGTGAAATTCGTTAGTAATTACTGTGAAAGAGTTTTGAAATTCGTTTATGTAGTCAAATATTTTCTTTTGATTGGAAACAAGAGTATTGATAATTGATGAATATTTGTTTAATAGTTCTTTTGATAATGATAATTGGGAGTTCATATTTTTAATGATTTTCAGCTGATTTTGTTTTAAATTTTTGATGTCGTTGGTGTATTTTTCACCGTCTTCGGAATCTAAAGTGCCGAATAACCATTTTGATAATGTTCCTCCAATATTTAATAATCCTCGTTTAACTCTGTTTGTTATTTGATTAGATTGTATAGTGTTGTATTTTTGTTCTATTTCAAGTATGATTGGGTTAAGGTTTTCATAATTGTTTCTTAAACTTTTAGTAACGATGTTACTGTTTGTAAAGATTGTGAAATTTGTTGTTCTATAGCTTTCTAAAAATTTTGAAATTTCTGTATTTAACGTTTTTTAAATCAATATCGTATAAAAATATATGTCGGTTGCTGATGATTTGACTTACGCCTAGTTTGAATGGTAATAATCCTGGTGAATTACTTAATTTCGTGACTTTTATTTTCTGCGCACCTATCCATATTATCATATTCAGGAGTATTATTAGTTTCATTGTTCTGAAACAAAGAAGGATTTTTAGTTCTTTTATGTTAGTACTATTTCGAATTTATTTTTAGTGTTTTTGATTTTTAGTTTATTATTTTCTAATATTTCGCAGATTTATATGGTCCTATAAATTTATTAGTTTTTTTATTTCTGTCTAAGGGATTCTTTTTATATACAGTTTGATTTATTTGAAATTGATAGTTTGTTTCTCCATTTATGTTGGTTTTGTTTTGTACCTTTTGTTTGTTTGATTGAAGTTTTTCTTTTACTTGGTTATATATATAATTTAATTTATTTTTATGGTTTTCAATGTAATCAGAGTAGAATATATTTGAATCGAATATACTTAAGTCTCTAAAGTGGGTGTGTCCATAAACGAGTTCGAATGGGGTGAAATTTGTAGCGCTATGAATGGAACTATTATATCCTAGAATTGCGTAAGATATATTAGATTTTTCTGTGGGGTACACTTCATTTAGAATTCTTAAATGTTCTATTAGTGTTGAGTGGAACCTTTCTATGATGGAATTTGATTCGTGATGTCCAGGGGTTGTAAAATGTACGTCGATTTTATGCATTTTTAATAGTTGTTTGACTACGTTATTGTTGAATTCTTTACCGCAATCTAAAACAATTTTATTGGGAATTCCAAATTTTGTAAAATATTCTATTAATGCATCGCAAATGTTAATAGCTGTTTTACTTAGTATGTTTATTGCTTGGGCAAATTTTGAAAAAACATCTATAATAGTCAAGTAAGTTTTTGAGTCGTAGAAAAATACATCGATATGGCAGATTTCGAACGGTTTTGAAGGGTTTCAGTTAATACTATTGGTACATAGGGCGGAGATCTATCATATTTAGTTCTTTTACAAATATCGCATAGATTTATGTAGTTTGTTATAGTTGATTTCATATTTATCCAATAATAATTTCTTTTAGGTATTCAAGAGTTTCATTGATACCACGATGATTAGTTTTTCCTTCATGGTGATTTTTATCATTAGAATTTGTTCTTCTTTGTCTCTTATGGTATTAATTAATTTAGTACATTTAATTAGAATTAAAAGGTTTTTGTAAAATGGGTGGTATATACATTTGTGAAGTTATTAATAAATTTGCAATCGTTGAAATAAATGTGGTACGTTGTATTTGGTTTTAAATAGTCTTTTAATAATTTCAGGATATAGTCTTCGTTGGATTCGATTGGCATTTTACAATTGTAATTTTTGATATTCGTAAGTATCGTGTGAGATCTGTAACTCGTTTTTGTTGTTTTTGAATACATGAATTTGGTTTGGTTTGTTATTGATTATGTCATCTAAAATAGGTATACCATCGTTTGAGGTATTTTTGATAATGAGTGTGGTGTATTGTCACTTATGTTGGGTTCTATCATTGTATTTTTATAAATAGTTATTTTAATTGGAGATTTGATAAAGATATAATGTAACATTGATTTGATTTTATTCCATTCTAATTTGTCGAGTCCGCATCCTAATTTAGGAATTGATAATGAATTTATGTTTCTATTTAGGAGTGTTATTTTTAAATTTATTAGGCATTGAAATAAGTTTTTGTAGTCTGGTTTATCCCAAAAATTGTCTTTGGTAATTAGATGAAAAATTATGAAATTTCCGTAGTTAGATTCTAAAATATCATGCAATTTGGAATTTGTACTCTGTAATTCGGAATAATTATGAATTAATTTTGATATTTGTGCGGCTAATCCTTTTGACATGTGTTTATCGTTGCTGATGCAATGTGCAATATTATCGTTCGCGTGTAATAGGTTTTGTGGGACTTCTTTTATATTTTCATTTGAATTAATATTATTTGATTGGTATTGTGTTATGAAATTTTCATATGTGATTTCTATGGTATTTTTAGGGCTAGGTCTTAATTGATCAATTAAAATTTCGTAGTCGATTTCATTATTGTCAGGAGAACTTGGTAGGTCGTTTAAGTATTCAAGTGTATCGTTATTTATATTTCCGGGGTGGTTAAATAAGGAGTCTGAATCATCTATGTTATTAATTTGAATTCTGGACAAGGCGTCTGCATTGTTATTTAGTGTTCCTTTTTATACAAGATTTGAAAATCATATTCTTGGAGTTTTAGTCGCCACCTTGTTAATTTTGAATTAGGTTCTTTTAAATTGAATAACCAAAGAAGGGGTCGATGATCGGTTATTATTGTAAATTTTCGTCCAAAGAGGTATGGTCTGAAATATTTACATGACCAAACTATTGCTAACAACTCTTTTTCTATAGTACTATAATTTTGTTCTGTTTCGTTTAAGGTTCGAGATGCATACGAAACTGGTTTATCTTGACCTATGGGTCCTTGAGATAGCACACCACCTAAAGCAACATTAGATGCGTCTGTTGTTAAGACAAATTCTTTATTAAAATCGGGGTATTTTAGAATTGGGTCATTACACAGAATATTTTACATAAATTAAAGCAGTTTATAAAATCTTGATTATGAATGATTTTTGCATTCTTTTTAAACAAACTGTCATTGGTTTCGTAAGATTTGCAAAATCTTTAATAAATTTTCTATAATAACCTAATAATCCAAGGAATGATTTAATTTCTTTCTGAGTTGTCGGGATAGGAAATTTCTGTATAGCTGAGATTTTGTCGGGGTTTGGTTTTACACCATCTGGGGTAATAATGTGACCTAAATATGATACTGTTTTTTGTAAAATTGAGATTTTTCTAATTGAATTTTGAAATTAGCTTCTCTTAGTCTATTAAAACAAGTTTTAATCTAGTAATGTGTTCTTGTAAAGATGTACTGAATATTATTATGTCGTCTAGGTATACTAAACAGATTTCATTGTTTAAGCCTCGTAATACATTGTCCATGACTCTTTGGAAAGTGCTCGGGGCATTTTGAGCCCAAATGGCATACGAATGAACTCATAATGACCATTTAGAGTAGAAAATGCTGTTTTAGGAATGTCTTGTTTGTCTACTTCGATCTGATGGAATCCGGAAGCTAAATCTAGTGTGGTAAAATAATTTGCCCTGCCTAATTTATCTAAAATGTCATTAATATTGGGAAGAGGGTATTTATCGTCTATAGTTTTTCGTTTAATTTTCTATAGTCGATTACTATTCTCCATTTTTGATTACCCGATTTATCAAGTTTTTAGGTACAACCCATATTGGACTACTCCAAGGTGAAGTGGATGGTTGAATTATTTTTGATGTAACATTTTATTGATTTGTGATTTGACTTCATGTTTATGTATCTCTGGAAATCTGTAAGATTTAGTAAAAACTGGTTTTTCATCGGAAAGGTTAATTTTATGACTTATTTGATTTGTGAAACTAAGTGGAATTTTTCGTTATGAAATATGTCTTTAAAATTATAACATAATTTTTTATTTCTCTACTTTCTTCGTCGTTACAGTGATCTAATTTGATATTATTTAAATTTTCTTCCAATAAATTTTTTTCATTGCTATTTTGATTGTTGTTTCTGAATTCGTTTAAGTGATTTATGTTAATTATGTCAATTACAAAAGGTTTAAAAAAGGTAATTTTAAATTCATCCTCTCCTGAATTGGTGATTGTTGTTATGGCAAAATAGTTTTGAATTGTTAATATTGCGCTAGGCATTTCTATAAATTCGTTAAATTTATGGTGGTTGATTATTCCTATACCTTCTTTATGTTTAATTGGAATTTTAACGATTTTTTCTGTTCTTGCAGGTATGACGATTGTGTAGTTAATATCATTTTTTTGTATGTGATCTAGGTTGTTATTAAAATGTATCGGGACATCAGCATAAGGTGTAGTTAGTTTTTATTTTGTACATCTATATTTGCTTTTAATTGAAGTAAAGATCCATTCCTATTAATCCGTCGTATTTATTACTAAAGTTAAAAGGTAAAATTTGTGATTTTCGTTGACTTTAAAGATATCGAAAATTGGTATAATAGCTACTTTATCATGAAAAGTTATTCCATGTGAAGTCTGAATATTGAAATTTTCAAAAGATATATTATTTGGATAATATTTGTTACATATTTCTGGGTTTATTATACTTCTGGAACTGCCTGTATCAATTAATATTTTCATATTTAATTGTGGTACATGTATGCATGGTAGGTCATTAGATAAATTATTTAAAGTAATTAAGTGACAAGATTTGCAGGAGATACTTCGTAAAAATTTTCATTTGAGTTTAGTTCAAATTGATTTTTATTGGAATTTTCGATACTACTTGGTCCAGCAACAGAATCATCATATTGATTGGTAATTTCATTCGTTTCAAAATTATGTGATTGTTGCAGATGAAAATTAGGGTAATTTGTATTAGTAATGGCATTGTTATTTTGATTGGTTAATTCGTTTATTTCGAGATTATGTAATTGTTGACGTTTAGGAAAATTTGTGTTTCTTGTTGATATTGACATGGGTTTTGGGTATTCTGAATTACGTGTGGAAGTAGACATATTTTGAGAAAATGTATTACTTGGTTGAAAAGAATTTTTAGGTTTACCAAATACTTGTTGATTTGTGAAATATCTTTTGGTGTTATGTTTTGATTTGTTTCAATATTTATCGGTTGAGAAGGAAATGGTGTGTTAGAATGAAATTGATTGTATCTTGAATTTGAAAATGAAGAGTTTTGGAAATTACTAGTTCTATAATTATTATTTTCGTATTTTGAATTTGGTAATTTGGGGTTATTATAAGTATAATTACTTTGTCTTTGATAATTAATAAAATTCTCTTCTTCTAAGACGTATGAAATTGCTTGTTCAAGTGAAGAGGATTTCTTAATCGTACCATGTCCTGAATTTTACCTTGTAAACCTCTGATGAATGTTTTTAGTGCTAATTGATCATAATTTTTCATTTGAAATTGTCTTTCGGGAACAGTTGTATTCGTACACATTAATTTAGAAGCTATAGAACTACGAATTTTTGAATTTTTGTCCAAATTTTACATAAGGTTCATTTTTTGTGGTCTCGTAATTAATAATTCTTGCACTATACAATCTAAATCTCTTTGATCCCCAAAACTTAGTCTTAGTAATGTTTTTAATTCTTGCCAATTTCTAATTTCGGGGCGACTACCTATAAGTGTTAAAGCGTCCCTTTTAATTTACAAATTATAGCCCGTATTAAAAATTATTCATCGGATTGGCGGCCTCGTTTCTAAAAATGGTTATTAATTGTTCACAATGTTCAATGAAGATTTCTAATATTGTCGGATCACCATCAAAATGTGGAATTGTATCAATATATAATTTTAACATATTAAAATCGGTCGTTTGAGTTACTTGTTGTGTCATTTTTTTTGTTTTCTAATCGTAAGTTTTTAAATGACTAATAATATTTTCGATATCAATTTTAAATTTTTCGAATTAATTCAAATATAACAAATATTAAAAATTTAGATCATTAAATCTTATTCATGGATTTAATTAAGTGAAATAGAAAGGAAATAATTAAATAGAAAGGATTGCTCTTACCTTAGATATTGTGTTCTTCAATTCTTCGGTTATTTGCGTAGGAAGTGTTGGTTCGGTTCCGTAAAGAGTGGAAACTCACGAAAACAGTCCTCGATGGAGGTTTTCTCGGTTTTTTAATGTAGAATTTCTTTTTTTTTTTTTTAATCCTACCGACTGCGCCAGTTAAGTTTGTTGAATAATAAACTCGATGTTTATAAACTGTTACAAACTTTATTAAATACAACTTAATCTTAATACTAGTAACAAAGAACTAACTACTTTATTATTATTCTCGATATATATATATATATATATACTGTCGTGTTTGTGTGTATTTAGGAATTTGAACTGTAATTAGAAAAGAGAATGTATGACACAAACATGATAGTATATATTTGTACAATATAGTTTATTTGAACAATACATAAATTATTAATTATTATCGACAAAACAAATGTTGCCCATAGATATTTATAGATAGTTACTTTCCATAACTACTTAATTTAATTTCTAGAGTGAATATGTCGCATCGTCGAAAGTCGCCCAGTCTCTTACTACCAGGGTGAGGCTGCGATGACGTTAGCGTCAATACGGGTACGATAAATTGATGTTGATTGAAAAATGATCAATTTTTTATACAGCAGCAAGATAGCCCGTCGGCGATGGAAGGTGCTCTGACGGAGCCGACGACGGCTCTACTTACTGGCCAAGAAGATGCGGTGACCATTTTTTTAAATTAGGATTTTTATTTATACTTTTTTTAGTATTTTATTATACGACTAAACCGTTTTTATCTTTATTTTGAAAAGCAAAGAAGAACATGAAGTTATTAACAGAGTCATCTAATTAAAAATGAGTGTATACGTTTGCAAGCTTCATTACATTTATCATTCACACATAATATTTCAAGAAGTAAATAATTTTAATTTAGTATTTTTTATTGACATCCTTTTTACCATTAACCTGCCGAAGATGTACAAATTTTATCAATTCGATGAACAAATATAGTTGGACAGTCTAGAAAGTGTTATCATTTTTGATGAAATTACTATCATAGTTTCATATACAGGTGTTTCAATTTTAATTTTCACCAGAGTTATTAAAGATTTGTATTTATTTTGCAGCTTGAATGAGTACAGCATGAATTAGTACTGATTCGTTTTATAAATTCTTACGTTCACTAGAATAGAGGGTTCATCTTTATGACGTACTGCAAAAACTTGTGTTGGAGAAAATTGTTTTTGTTTGTGGGTATTAATGAGAGTTACGTAAGTAATATAACAAGTACAGTCGTAATATAGGCGCAGGAATGTTAACTGCAGTAATGGTTCAGACGAACAGCCTATATTAAATACTGAAAATAAAATGGATCGTGTTCCACTTTTTGAGTTAGGTGCAGGTATATTTACTGCAGCAATGGTTCAGACGAACAACCTAACTCAATAAAAAAAATTCAGTTGCTAATTTTTAATCAAAAGTATTTGAAAGGAAAGGAAGAAAAATGATTCGCAACAACCTATCACATAGAGCAGTTCAATCCATACAGTGGATCCTGGCCAGTAGACAATATTTGTAAACTAGCACATTGTGACAACTTTATAGTTTGGTAGTTCATTGCGGAATGCCATCAGTTTCTTCCTATCCAATGCCTATACTACCTTCCTTAGTTATCGTTTATTTTGGAAATATCATAATGTGATGTTTTGCTCAAGACTCATGGGTATGCCATTGAATTATAACAATGTTACAATATAATTGGTTTTGAGCTACTTATTTACACATATAATATGTAATGTTTTATTACCCTACTACTCCTGGACATGGAGCAAGTCACGAGAACTACTTACTTGTTTTAGTACAGATACGTTTCTCCTTCTACAGTGAGGGTTTTAGATCTAAACAGGTCAATCGATAGGCTTTTGTTAAGGGGGGGTAGGGTTTTGAAGGCAGAAAAAAGAGGTTTTTACAGATTTTTTTTTTGGGCGTACGGTGAAAGTAAATTTATTTCTGATTATTGTACATTAAAGAGTAGTAATTGAACTATATTCTGTGAAATATTGGTTGAAAAATATTGAAAATTGACCGAATGGCAGCAATTCTTCGCAAGCGCCTCAGAAAAAATACATTTTGCGGTGCACGTCATACCTCAGCACTGGATCATCTGAAATGAAATAACCAAAGTTTTTCCTTTAATTTTATGTCCCTCTAGGTATCTCTGTCGAGTTTTCCATTTTTTTTAATTTTGAACTTTTACAAGACTTGAAAGTGAAAATACCGATTTTGGCCTAAATTCATGACTATTGTTGTTAATAATAAAAAAAAAATCAAAACGAAAAATCTCAACAGGGTTACCTCATAAATTATGTAAGGAAATACTGTAAAAAATTTGAGAACGATCGGTTGAATAGATTTTGAGATACAGAGTGCACCGACTCAAAAACATCGATTTGAGAAAACGCGTTTAAAGTTTTTCGTAGCGAAAAAGACCCTGATAAAACTTAGTAAGCTATTTATTTTTATTTTACTCACATAGAATCATCAATGCCGGGACCATAGAGTATAGAACTTTCGTCAAGAATGTCCAAAGCATCTTTTTGATCAAGTCTGCGGCGAATTCTATCATTTTTAGCGGTTTCAGCTGCTCGCTCATCTGCTCTGTTCATTCGAATATCGTCGGTTAGAAGCGCCCATCCATGACAACTTGGACCAGTACTGATTCCCATCTCTCTAGGAAGGTTAAATAAGCTTTACAGCCTTCATTGAAAACACAAGCAGCCACTGAAGATGCAAATTCGACGATAATTGCTGAACCACTCTCAACTTTCGGCGCAATCTTCCAAATAAGCTGGTTCAAACTCTCATTATTATTTTGTGTGAATCCGCCAATACATCGCTCTAGGAGAGCATCTTTGCTTAAATCTTCATAAATTGGCTTGATTCCTTGTAAAACATCAGTTGGTAGAGCAGAATATGAGTGTTTGAAATTATTCAGCTTGTTTGAAGCTGTAGCTTTCTGCCATTCACACCATGAGTCTTCTCCGCTAGGGCAGTTTTCGTGTTGTGGTTTTGCATCGGTTGAGGCATAATGATAGTAAGTAGCCCAAATGGCTTTTTCATTTCTTCTACAGAATTAGAATTGAAACGAATTGCACGACCATAGTACTGGGTGAGCTTATCAATCATTTTGCAGTCAGTTTCCCTTTACCTGAGAGAGTTTTTTTATTTTTTTCCAGTTTTGGTTTCACTATCAGTCACAGTTTTTTGACTAAATCGCGCAAACGAGTTCCCATCCTTTTTGGACGTGTCCAACACATTCTTTTATTGATTAGAAAATTTTCACCATAAGGTTCAGCATTGATAACACCACTATATGTTTTCGAGTCACCATCTCCAATATAGTTGCGAATCTTCACGTTATTCTCTTGCGATCTTTTAAACATTGTGACAATTGCGTCGACTTCCATGTTACCGGATGCTCCTTTGTGATTTGCAGAACATTGATCTTCATTTATATGGTTCTCGTGCCATTCTTCGAACTCTGCAGAATCAAGCTTATTCTTCCAAGTAACGCACATGTGACAGTATGAACTTTTTACGAGAACATCGACGACTTTTCCGGTGTAATATCCAATCAAGGAAGCCACGCCATACAAAGAAGAAAATCCACGCTTTTTCCAAGTTCCATCGCCTGATACGGTTAATTCTGATGAAGATTCAATATTTTTTCTCTACACATAGCTGCTTTTTCTTCCTCAATCGCAGAAACAAAAATCTTTTGCGGCATTCGTCACACTGGAGCACATTTTATTCAAGTAATTGTTGTATACCGATTTTGATACGAAATTACTGGATAAATCCATCAGTCCGCAGAATTTGTCGCAACCAGCTAATCCCAAGCCTAAAACTCGCATCACGAAAGCAAATCGGTAGTTCACTTCATACATATGATTATCTACTCGTTCACTAGACGGAACGTAACGAGGTTCTTTGCATTTTTCACATTTTATTTTTATCTTGAAACCAAGACCTATTTTGCCACAACACTGAAATGATACTGTACTATCACAAACTGCACACTTCACTAACGTAGAAATTGTTGAAAAACTAACAGAAAATCAATGATTCTGAAATGCTTATTTGTATCTTCAGCAACTTTTGGCTAAAACTTAGTCTGATTTTTTCGTTGACGTACTGCTTGCCTCAATATCGTCATCGTTTCTTCGTTTATGTGGAGGAACTATTTTTTAGCTTGATACAACTTTTACCAGTCTCCTTTCTACACTCTCTGGAAACTTTTCTCGGCATTTTGCGAACAACAAAATATCACAACGAAATAGAGTAAGAAAATACAACACGACTGTTACACTCCGCGTCTGTTTCGAAAATGAAGCAACACCAGGTACCGTTACAACGGCCGTGTCTAAGACCTTTCTGTAAACTGCTTAGGGACAATAACAAAAGAGATTGAGAAACAGCTGCCTTCCCGCTGAGCGGTTACAGCTCAAGTAGTCGTTCGAGACACGCCTACTTCCAAAGCTATATCTTTGTGAGTTTTGCTCCGATTGACTTCCTATTTACAGACAACATTCTTGAGTTACTATACTTTCATAATATGCAATAAAAAAATCACTTTTTGAACCCTCAAAACCCTACCCCCTTAAATTAATGGCAATTTTCCTTTGAAGTTTGTTTTGAAGTATGTAATTTAGGAACGGTACGAAAACGTCCAGAATCTTTAAAGCCGTAGCATTAACGACCTTTGGAAGAACACCGCGTTAGGAAGATAACGGTGATGTCACCGTTCAATTAATAAAGGTCAACACTTAGATTTTAAACTTATATCGATGACGAAGAAGGTAGCATACACCACAATAATAAATTTTCATGTAAGTAGCAGCGTTGAAGTGTATAGAGTACATAACTCGGTGATCGACAAATATATCTACTCGTCGAGAGAAATCCAGTATAAGGTAGTTATTTTAAATCCCCCGGGTAGAAATTCTAAAAATTTACAAAATGACGATAAGCCATATCAGCATATCAAATCAACAAACGTTCCAGAAGTAATGAGTCGTCCAAAATTTGGGTGTAAACTCATGAAGACATATCTAACAATGAATAATGATATTTTAGAAATTAATTAGAAGAAACCGTAATTAATTGGTGCGGTGTGACTCAGCGCTAGTCCAGAGTTTTTCGAGTACTTGACCGGTTAGATGCCTCAGAGCATATCTCTCTACTTGGATGAGATTTGGTCCTACCAGACACACCGCCCAGACTTACGTGTTGGCGGAATCCCAGGTCATAATAGAACATGGGGTATATGAGTGTAAAAGCAGCTAAGTAATGGGCCCCTTCCAATAGGGCCGGGGCGCCGAACTCAGTTAGACCTCCCGGGCTGGGGTACGCCGCTTGAACGCTTAGCAGTTGTGCGTCCGACCTTAGGTACTGCGCGTAGGCCCCATAATCTATGTAAATGAAAGCTCTCCTCCCAACGGCAGTAGATGAGTAGAGGTTTGATCCCAGTAGACTTCGCCATCCTATATAAAAAAATTTATATGAGCAACCCCTGCTTAGTTACAGTCCCTTGAAGATGGCGCAAAAAACAGTTTGTAATATTTTCTTGAAAACCAAAAAGTTACAAAATTAAAAACAAGCGAACATTTGTTGCTATCGAAAAAGCATTAAATGAGTGTTTTTGTAATATTCTCGTATAGTTCCAAGAGGGAGAAAAACCCACCCCTAAAATTTTCCAGCTTTACAGAGAAGCTATAAGTAATTATCGAAATAACCACATATGGGCTGAAGAAAACCCTCTCTGCTATAGTTGAAGCTCACAACCAACAACAATTCTCTTCAACCTCTTAAAAGAAAAAAAAATTAGTGTTCCTAATTTGGAACAATAGTCCATAAACTCATAAATGAAATTCGACAAAGCAATTTCGTTTTTTAGATATGCAGAGATATATACATTTTGTACAATAATAGTGCATCTCTTGTTTCTCACAAGGAAAATGCGCAACCTTGTCGGTTCTCACATCAAACTGAGGGATGGGTTTTGTTTGGCTTCGTTTTTTCTTAGTTTCATATTCTTGCTCAACACTATTTTACTTGGCCTTCCTCTTTTTCTTTTGCCATTACCCTTTCCTAAAAAGCAGAGACCTTCTACTACATCAGCGGAAAACCAAGCGAATCTAAAATATCTTTTTCTTCTGAACCCGCTTTTATCATGTCAGTTTGATATCGTAACCACGCCGTAACAAGTACGTAGAGTTTAGTCACTCGAGTTGTCACAGTTATGACATATAAACTCTCCCAATCCAGAATAAACTGTACAATCCTCATGGAACCAGTTTTTGCAAGTGTTGCACTGAATCCAGTCGCTTTCAGGGGGATCCTCATATATTTCTTGACAAACAGAACACAATATACATGAAGATTAGCTTTCTTGTGCTCCAGATTTCTTGGTTTCTTGTGCTCTAGATTCCTTGGTCCCTTGTGCTCCGGATTCCTTGATTCATGTGTGATTTTTCGTTTGGCCTGCTTGACGTTTTGGGTGTTAGTTTGTTTGGGCGCTTCTAACTCTTCCAATTCGTTCTTATACGGTGATTCAGTTAGAAGTACAGACTTCTTCTTCTTGCGAGCGTTTGCTGCTCTTGGCGGTGCCTTAGGTAGTGGTTTATTAACTTTGGTGAAACAAAATTAGTTGACGTTTTTGGTGGAGTTAAATGTGGTGAATTTCGTGGATTTGGCACAGGTGATACGGCAGAGGATATTGAGGGGATTGCTATTATCAAGTTTTGGTCCCTATCAATTTCTTTAACATGGATTGTAGTTTTCTGCTGCACAAAATTTGACAAATGCAATTCATCCTCAGGGTCAGATTCGTCTGCTACGGTCTGACTAAGATTTGGTGCAATTTGTTCACTATGGGTTTGGCTTGGATCTGGTTGATCCGTTGCTGTAGAAGGCGCAATTTCTTCGTCGGAAAAGACATTCGGATTGTATGGAAAAATACCACATTTTCTAAAGCCTTTACCGCCCTTTCATGCCATTTACCATTTGTCACATTCTTGCGCATATGCGGATTTCAGAGGTCCAAAGAAATTCCTATCCAATGGCTGGATCTTGTGGCTGCTATGGGGCGGTAAGCTTAACATGTTAATACCCATTTCGCGACATTTTGTAATTCCTGCCAAACTCACATGACTAGAGTGATTGTCTAAAATAAGTAATACTGGATCTTCAGCTGAGCTTTTGCAAAATGTCTGAAAATGATCTAGCCACTTAATAAAGAGCGCACTATTGATAAACCCAGAGTCTGAAACAAGCTGAGTGTTCCTGGTGGACCTCTTTCAGTTAGCTCAAGTTTCATTCGTTTCTGAGGAAGCACAAGTGCGGGTGGAATATATTGTCCAACTGCTCCCATGCTGCAAACTGTCGTTACTAATTGCCCCCTTTCAGATGACACAATTTTGCCTACAGTTCTTTCGCCTTTAGGAGCAACAACCTTGGGTAATTTATTATGAACAGATAGGATACCAGACTCATCCATGTTAAACATATGGTGTGGTAATATATTTTTATCCACGATTTCTAAAAAATAGCTCAACTTGAGGCCTATTAAATCCTGCAGCACGAGCAAGGCTTGTTTTTCTGGACAACGGAGACTTAGGTGATGGCGTTTACAAAACGAGTAAACCATATCTTTCCCAGTGGATTTTTTTGTTTGGTTAAATCTATGCTAACTTATTTTTCTCGGCATATTCAAAGACAAGGAGACCAAATGCCTTATGTGTGAGTCCATAAAATGTTCTATCCAAATCTCTACAGTAGATAGCTAGTTCGTCTTCCATTTCTGGAGTAAAAACTGTGATCTTGGTACCGTTCTTGCTTTTAACCGTTTTCTTAGAGTTGCTTCGTGAACACCTAAAGATTCTGCTATCGATCGTTTACTTTTTCCTTGCAACAATTTTTCCTGTATTTCATTCATTTAACTTTCTATTACTCTTGCGTCGATACTTTCCCATTTTAAACTGAAATAACAGACAAAACTCTTAAATTTTTCCGATAAAAAATGTAACAGTCTAAGAGTACGCATATCATATTAAGAGTAGGGGAGAGGTAGGAACAATGAGAATGAGAAATGAGAACTTAAATTTTTATTGAAAACATCAATTATACAAGCTGATCTTTTTTTTATAGTAGTAGGCAACGATAGCATTAAAATAATATTTTCAGTTCAAGATAAAATTGTCTCAGTGTTCCAATCAAAATTGGTACAGTAAGACAGGCAAGTTTGCTTTATTTAACATTCAAGTTATCAAAGTTTATTCCAAAATGCAACAGACACTGCTGTCTTTTAGTCATTCCTTGTGTCTGAGGAACTGGTAATATCATCTTGGCATACCAATGATACCTCAGGAACGTCAGGCATAATGAACTTGTCAGAACACTTCTTTTTTTTTTTTTTTTTTTTTTTTTAATTATTATTATCAGATCCATCTTCAATTAAGTCCTCATCACTACTAGAGTCCTAGAATTCTACCTTGCCTTCATTTTCTTCTAAGTCACTCTCTTCTTCATCTACAAACACTTTCCTTTGCACTCTTATTACTTTTGGGCCAGTTGACATTTTCTTCTGTTCCAGTAACTCCATTTTTTCAGTAGTGTCAGTCGCAATCATGGTTTTTCATTTACGTCTTCTACTGCATAGACTTTTTCTCGGACCTGTTTTGGGAAATCCTCTAAATACCTTTAAACTCAAAAATGTTGTTGCATCTTTATTTGATGTAGAAGTTTGATGTTAATCAAACACAGACGTAGATGGTTGTTCAATAGACGCTGCTGTAGGTGAATGCTCAATGAATGCTGAAGTATAGGGATCTTCAGTAAATGTTGCTGGAGAATTTTAGTCAACCGTTTAGGGGATTTTCAGATTCTTTAGTTTCTCTAGAGACAGGTATAGTTCCCTGTTCGTAACCGAACTTGAAATGTGTCGATCGAAGGGAAAGATGCCAGCTTTCCTAAATGCACTTGCTACATTGATCGGAGTCATAGCTCTAAGATATGCCAATCCAACGCAAGACGCGACATTGTAAATGTTAAATGTTTGTCCAGGGTGGGTCATCAACCAAGAGTCTAAAGCAGCACTATAATAAGTTTGAAATGGTTTTAATCCGATTGGTGCAGTGTGGAGGTATTGTGAAAATGGTTATACCATTTTCTTTACATATATCTATTGCTTCAATAGATGAAGGTTATCCATTATTAAAGAAGACGGATTGTCTTTAGAGCTGCAAGTATGTCGGATAAAATGGCGCACAACTTTTATAAAACACTCTGTATTTATCCACCCTCCCTTAGTGGCTAATTCAAGTGTTCCAGGTGGTGCGCCATTAACCATAAATTCCTTGTAATGCACTCTGGGAATAGCGATTCCAGAGGCACCAACTATGCAACACGTAGTTACTAGTGTTCCTCGCTCAGCACTTGTGGCTTTACTCACTTGTCGAAAGACTTTCTCTGCAAATACCTTTTGACGTTTCTAGACTGTTACTGTTCTGGTTTCATCAAGGTTGAAGATGCGACTTCTGTCATCAAATGTAGGATGCCGTAGAAGGACTTCTTCTAGCTTATTGAAGAAAGTTGCAACATTAAACCTATTAAAACCTGTCGCTCTAAACAAAGAGATAAGATTGGATGTCGTTTCTGAAATCCTTTCAACCATGCTAATGTCACATTCTTAGTTGCATGCCACTTATCAGGTACAGGTATGTTATTTCGTAAACTAGAGACCGTGTATCATCTCGAGACAGGCCATAAAACATTTTGGAGCAGATTAGTATGTAGTCACGAATTTCATTCTCCTGTTGCAAAGTAAAAATTTATCTTACTTTGTAGTTGGGACACAAACGAGCACCAGGATCAGTTTTTAATTTACGTACGTATCTGGTAACGGTTTGAAAAGAAAATCCTTTCATATATTCATACCTTGTTGTACCAAGATAAGTGCTTCTCTCATAGTGTCTTCTTCAAACATCCCAATCTTGCGGCTAGTTTTATTTTGTCTTGGCATTTTCTGCAACAAAGATATTCATTTGACTCTTTGTATTTGAATAAACACTATAAAAGCCCAAAACGAACAGTGAGACACTGTCTCATTGTTCCAGCCAAGATCATGTCTCACTGTTCCTAAACACTAGTGTTGCAATTTTTATTAAAAATTGGCAAAAAAAGAAAACGTTAATTCATATGAATGTAGCTAACAGGTCCACTCTTAAGTGAACACATCTTACCCAAGTTAAAGAAGTAACAAAACATGTCCGAAAATTGCACTGAAATTTACACTGAACCGTCTCAACCAAACTCAAATATGTTATTGGCATAATTTCTTTCAAATCTCATTTAAACGTTGTTAGTTCATCTATATGTGAGTAGTGGAACTACATACCTTAAAGGCATCACTGCGCTACAGATATCTGTAGAAATAAATGTGTTGTCTCACTGTTCTGGCCGTCTCACTGTTCCTACCTCTCCCCTACGCGTGCGTACTCTTAGCCTCCCAGCACGAAAAGAATATATCTTCACATGCATATTTTTGTTCAAAACTAACCTACAAACTAAACATGCTATTCTAAGTCTCAATAGGGCTAGTTTTGAAAAGTACTTACAGAATTTGGTTAATACACCTCAGGAAATATGTATTCAATACAAACTGGTCCGCAAATATTACATCAGAGTGGGTAAATATCCCATTTTTGGCTTTGAATGCCACCGCTGCGTCACACACGAGGGCAATTTGATTACACTGAAGCTTTGTGCTCTAGGAATACATCGTTAGACGCAGAACGCCATCTGTCAATCGGGGGCTAAACTAAAGGCAGTGCGTACTCTTGAACGATGCGTAATCTTACCCGCCATTACCCTATTGGGCTTCTTAGGTTATATTGCTTCAGTGAACACGCGCCTTTGAAAGTCCAATTTGTTCATCCGCACATAATTTTTGTGGTGTATATTGTTTTATAAATTGTTGCTGCAGGTAATTCAGGAATGGCCTTTAGCTTAAAACAATTTATCTCTGTTTAAGGTAACTTGGGGAGGATGCCAAAGGTTTTTTAAAAATTCGTTCATAAGTAGCGGATAGGAATTTTATTCAAATAATACAGACTTAACATAGTTAACCCTCTATTGCATGAATTATTTTTTTGGCCCAGATTTAGTTAAATATTTGCATGCAGCTTCTGTTTTATATACTCATTTCGGGAAAATTGAAAAAATTGCAACATTCAAAATTATTGGGACACATGAAAATTGACAAAAAACATAGATGAACATTTTTTCGCACATTACTCTACTTTTGCCCTTACAGTTCGTTTGTTTGCAGCGTTGTCTTTCAGTTGTGTACCGAGGCCAGTGTTGCGACGCATCTTTTTGGATATCAGTGGGCATTGGCTCACAGTTCCGTTTCTTTGGCCTTATTATGTCCGTACTAGTTCTACCCCTTTTCTGTTGTTTATATCTACATGACAGAGACTTTTGCAAGTTGAGTTTTGAATTCCAGTAATGGAACATAATTAGTATTTCCCAACTGCCGCTGAATTCTTCTGTGAAGTAACCATGAATTTACAACTACTACGTCAAACATATGATAAAACAAACGGTGATACCATTTTTTACTACGAACACGAATTCGATACAACCCCAAAATAGAATCTAAAGGTCTACTCCCCCATATGACGATTATAATGTTGGAATTACATCAGGGCCCTTAATTTCTTTAGTCGATCGTTCACTTCTAAAGAACCGTTTGACATTATGCAAGGGTGTGTGCCACAAAACGTGCTTGTAAGACTGACAATTTTGTTATCGAACCATTGAAAAAGCGTTTATTTCAACTCCATTATATGATGCTACCATCTGATGGATTGTACCTCTTCCTTCTCGTCTCATCTCCTTTTCTGTTGGAAACTTACACCCATATAAGCGATTTGCTCGAACCGTCGCAACACAACATATACCTCTTTTATGTAAATAAGCCAATAACGGTATTCCACAGAAATAATTATCAAAGTATACCTTGTAAAATTTATTTTCTGGAATACCTCTACACAATCTTACGACAACATTGCTGGCACTTCCCAAGTCTGGTTCATTTGCAGATTTCTTCACCGCATTTGAAGTGTACAGTTCGAAATTTTAAGAAAAACCGCTTACACCTGATAGTACCCAAATTTTATACCCCCACTTACGGGTTTTTTTTTGGATTATAAGTCTTCAACGAAATTCTACCCTTGAAAGGAATACTTTGTTCGTCACAAGATACACTTTCTTCAAGTGGCATTTTCAGACAGCAATCCTAACTTGGTTCAGAACAGGCATTATTTTATCAGTTTTATCTTTCAAAGTCAAGTTATTGGTAAAATGAAGGAATTTTTGATTTCCTCGAATCTATTTTGGGCATTATATGTGAAATCCGTGTCAGGTGCCCAGTATTTTCGTGTATTTGGCTGTCGAATAAGAGGCATCCATAATAAAACTCAAAAAATGATTTCGTCAGTGGATGTGATCAAAGGCTTTTGAGGACGTTGTTGTGTACTGTACAGCATCGTTGCTCTACAATTGTTTGAAAAAATTCGTCGGTAAAAAATATCTGAATAACTTATTGGGTCTTGAAGCGCAAAATATCGTGGTAAACTTTCATCTCCACTAAACTTCGTGGACTTTAGATTAGATGTGAAATAAATTTAGACGCCAATTCAATGGCACTTTCTTTTCATTACATGATGCATTCTTGTATTTGGGCAAGGGAAGCTCATCTTCGCTATCTAAGTCATCAGGTAGTCTACGTCACCTACACGTTCAATGAGGGTCTAAAATAATAAAATTCGCTAGTAGGTACACCCAAAGCAATATGAAAATCTAGTGAATTTGCCTTGACCGTCGGCATCATCCCCTGAATCCTTACTGTCAGAAGCAATTTCCTCACTGCATCGCAGCACCACTAGTACTAACTTTTAATGAAAAGTTCAATCGCATTTTAAATGTAAGTTCTAAAATAGGAATACTATTTACAGTGGCTATTTTATGCGCAATGTTCACGATTGGGAACATTCAATCAAAGTCATGTTTGGGCGCTTAATGATAATTTCCATAAATTTTTTATTACGTTGGTATTGATATCATGATTAAGCTTAGCTAAACACATAAAACCAATTTCAAAAGAAATATTCGATATTTCGCACTTAACTAAAGATACAAGAATATTTATAAAACAATAGGTGATAATAACTAAATAAAAAAAACAACGCGACGTAATAAAAAACACAATAGAGATACAATTTTAGAATTGTTTATATCTTCGTCATCTTCTGATTCCGACATGTTGTCCTAAGACATCATCGGCAACATTAATATTATTGCACTCATCACAGTTTAATAAAATAATCCAAATCTGGATTCTTTTTGTATTCTTCCCCATAAAAGTAATAAACAAATCTCAATACTTTTTATTTTGTCTTTACTTAAAAGGTACTCCTACGGTTAGTTCTTTGGTTTTATTTACTTCAATCGTCTTCCCTCTTTAAGCAAACTCCTTTAGCTATGACCCTACGTCATTTCTCTCTCTAAGTAAACGCTATCCTTAATTTTCGTAAAAGAATTCTTACCCAAGGTTTAAACTTAAAATGTCAAATTAGATTGACTCTTTAAGACTTTTTAGTTTCTGTTTTCCAGTCATAAACTTTAAAGTCTTTGCCAATTTTCAATACTTTAGCCCTTAACTCTATGATACGCGTGTAATCTTCTGGTTTCAAAATTTCTATAATTTTTGTATCTTTTTCTATGTTCCAAGCCCTGTCAGGTGGTATGTAATAGTCCACTACAGGAAAATTACCTCACATTGCTTAATTTGAGATGGAGCAAGCATTTCATCAATTCAAATCATTCCCATAAACGTCGAGTTCTTGTTTTGCACCATCCATCACAAAATAAACGAACTTTATTTGTTCAGAAAATGTAAAATGTGTTAAGTATGATGAACTGCAGAGGCAATCTCATTTGAGCTTTAGGTTTTCAGCTTCAGTCCAAACAAAACTAGCTTAATTTTTTTTTAGAAAGCTTCACTTTTTGAGTTTCCAGCAACTACACCAGAAATTATAAAAATTTGCTTGCATTGAAAAATATGCCTGTTGATCTGGTAATTTAGGTAGGGCATATTATTTTAATCAAAAGAGAACATCAATTTCCGAATCATCTTTTTTAACATGTCGAAAAATTTTAGTTGCATTTAGTACTTTATGGTTATTATTTAACTCTAGTTTTAGAATTGGCAGTACAGTGTTTAATTTTTCATTGAATTATGAAACACTTTGAGCATAAATCTGTCTGAGGTTCCAAACCCAACATTGTAATGCCATCGTAAAGTATCTTCTAAAATAACAATGACGCACCTTTATGTTTTCTGCTTGTCCGTTATAAATATTCCAAGTTTTTTTAATATTTAAATAACATGGTAAAGTAAACTCTATGCAGAGTGTATTGCTTCGGCTTAATAGTAGGAGGATAAAAAAAAAGGCGACTCTGGGCCAAAATCAATTACATCCGATGTAATTACTCTCTGTACATGCAGTTACACTAAGTACACGGCGTGTACTTGCATGTGCGAAGAGCGGTTGCTGGGTGTACGTGCTGTACATGTTGCTAGTACCACAGACAAATAAGCGTAGGAAGACTAATAAAGGGTAGATGATTAATAAGTACTGCGATTGCAGCTCGCCATTAGCAGCTGGCTGAACTATAACAGACGCGCGAATATTTAAAATGTAGATATTACCAACTTCGACGAAACCGAAAGATAAATAAATTAAATTATTCGCACTTGCTTCAATAAAACAAAATAATCATTAGAAATTATATATTAATAACATATATCTACAATGTACACATCAATTTATAATTACACATTATGAAGTATGTTGCAGATTTTTATATTTCCGTAATATACGTGAATTCCTATTTTGTCCAAATGTGCCCTTTGTATATCTTCAAAATACTTATTAAACAAAAGTTTTATTGCAGAATCTAAAATATTAATGCGAACATCTGCAAAATGGAGTTCACAATTGAACCAACTGAAATCGGTTTTTTTAATAACGACTTCAGTCAATTTTTCCCTTATATTTGAAATGTGGCCTAATTTATTCAAATAAAAAATTACAATGTCGTGAACAATTGCAATAAAAGTAATTAATGGCTTTGTTACATATTTCAACCGAAATTTGTCATCATATTCTTTGAATGTTGTATAAACATGATGAGGTTCTGGAATTTGAACTAACAAATTTGTTTGACACGTTGTGCATTGCATGTTTTTAATTTTCTTTACCAAAAATCCACAAACATATGACAAGGCTTGCTCCTCAAAAGGATGTTCATTAATAGTTATAGTGAAATTTGGTGACTTAATTTGAAGTAATTCATTAATATTATATGTTTGTAATTTTGGTTCTTCAGGAACATTTAAAAAATCATGCAGATTATCTAAAATGTTGCCATGATCATCTAAACAATTTTTAGTAGATAATTTGTTTGAAATTAAATTGTTTAATATCGCTGATTTTAAAGCGGAAATAAACTGGAAACAAGTTGGATTAACATTTGCGGCCCCATACTGCCTTATAACAGAAAATAAGTTCTCTAACGGGTCTTGATTTAAAAGCCTAGTTCTTAAAAAACTGAAATTATACTTTTGGCAAGTTTCCCAAATGATTATCATCCCTTTAATATTATTAATCCAACCCGTTTTAAATGGCATGTTTGTTTTGGTTGTCCCAAGGGCTTGATTGTAGAATTTCCAAGACTCAATTTTTTGCATCATGTTATTCCAAAATTTAATGTGATGTGATTTAAAAGTTACTGCATTTCTTAAAGGGGGATTACAAGAATTTTTACTAATACCCCCAGAATTAAAACTATCAAATAAATCGTTAATGTCATGTACAAACTCCGCGGTATCAATGGCATTAGCTGATATTTGTGTGGAATTACTTATCATAGATTCAATTGCAGCAGCCACGGTATTACTAAATGTTTTTGCAGCAACGCAGACTTTCATTTTAAGTAAAGGATATCTATGAATATATAAAAATGATTCTCTTATTTTACGCATAGTTTGAAAACGCCTGTTTTTATCAAAATCAAATGCTAATCGTAAATATTGAAAATTGGCAACTTTATCATTTCCATATTTAATTATGTATTTGGCAAAAGCATTTCTAGTGGACTTTAATAAATGAGGGGTATCATACAAAGTAACTATTTTATTATTATTTAACATAAAAAAAGGTTGGCCAAATGAATTGGAATGTTTTTTAAAATTTTTAGAGCAGAAACATTAGTTGGTCCTGATCACATACGGTACAAATAACATTGACCCCTATGTTTAACAAACAATTTATTATTTCAACAATAAGATGCTGTAGATCCTTTGATTTGACAGTATCTTTTGTGAAATAATAAGAGACCGGTTGTTTCCAACCAGAATAAATTCCTGGACCATAAAAACCAGAGCATGATTTGCTAAATTAGCTGTTCTCCCTAAAGATCCTAAATCTTCATAGCCAATTACTTTACTGGAACTAACTGAATATGTTAACCCGGTTGATAAAGATATCTCATCGAACATTAGAACACTTACTCTATCTTTCGACTTCATTTTAGCTACTCTGGCCTTGAGTTTTTCGAATAATTTATCGTTCACACCGCTTTCAAAAGGGACTTTTGCAAAAAATTTGTTGATTGTTGATTTTGAGGGCAATTTAATGAACTGTCTTAAAATCTATAGGACTTAGGGCCCCTTTATATAAGGCAAGGGCAAATACTTTATTATCCACAGTCCAGCTTGGATTTTTAAACTTCATATTTGTGAACTGCGATTTCAAGAAATGTGCACCTTCAGAATTTAAATTTTTGTCAATGTCCTCAAAAAATTGGCAAAAGCAAAACCTTTTTATGTTTTCTTGAAACAAGTCAATGTACGAACACGATTTTTCAATTTCAGTATTTTCTTTGCTGACTTTGTTCATATCATAAAGTTTTTTCTTTCTTGGCGATAACATGTGTACCCTAGTGCAGTCGATATTCTTCAAAATGCCACTTGGAGAAGGCATTTTTTTCAGAAGGTAAAAATCAACTTCTGCTGAATTAACTGAATTAACAACTGGAGTTGATTGCTGTTCCAGGCTGACATAATTATGTTCATTAAGAACGGCATCAGAGCAACTGGTCACATGCAAATTGTCGGTACCTATAAAAATACAACAAACTTGTACAATGATATTCATTTATAAAATAGTACAATTACCTTTGTCACACAAAAGTAGAGAAGGAATTGCAAACTTGTGAAGTCTTTTCCTTTCCGTACTTGTAAAACATTTTTCATCAAAATGGTCTTCACATATATAGTATTTCTTAGGATCGGAAGCTTCATTAACGGATTCGCGATTAATTCTATCCAACCATTTCTTTCGTTCAGAATTTGATTTTGGTATGGAAAAGAAATGTTTATTAGCTTTTCCTCCGCACTATAATATGTACTTCCACAGCCACAGCTTGCCTTCGCTCATGTTTGTTGGTTAAGTCGTATAACTTGAAGTTTTAAAGCCTACAATAGCAAAGATTTAATGGTAAAGTAATAAAAATTGTATGTATACGTACCACGCCGGTTTTATATATTTATAAATTATATTATATATTTGTAAATTATCACCTAAACTAACTATCAATGTTTATGTTAAAACTAAATACACTAAAATTATCAAATCCAACAGAATTAAACTATCAAAAATAACGCAGTAAAAATTAAACACTATGAAACGCAATAAACAAATAAACAATTACGTTGTAAACACACATGCATTACTCATATGTAAACTAAAGTAGCGTCACCATAGGTAGCGCGCAATTCAAACAGCCGAAGAACTAGTAATTTTAACTCGGGCATAATCGGAATTTGAGCTTCGACCAGCAGCACGTGGAGCGCCACTTGTAACATGTTTCTATGATTGCTAATTGCTTTAAGGAGTCTTCCTACGCTTATTTGTCTGTGCTTAGTACATTTTCATTTACTCTCGGTACTTGCCGAGTGCATAATTGGGCCAACCCTTTCCGCCCCCCGCCCCCTGATGAGGTATTACATACTTTCTGTACACGCAATTGTGCTAAGTAACGGCGTCTACGTACCGGCATGCGTGCCTTGTACATTTTCAATTACTCTCGGTACTTGCGAGGGTGTAATTGCTTCAACCCTGGCGATGCTGCTGCACCGTGAGCTCGAGCGGCGAGACGTGCGCGAAGCCTTTGCAGTCGTTCGGGGCCTTGCTGGCTCGCTGCATTAGGCTATTTATAAAATTATTATCAAAAACGTGCAATAAAAATTCACATGTTTAAAAGCAATGAATTTTATATAATCGGGTGGTTTTAATAAAAATACTTTACAACAACGCCCAAGCGGGCCTGTTCCCGCCGCTCATACTCCCGGGGGTGTACTCGCCGGAGGTGGTCGTCTATCATCCCCAGAGGGACGATGTGGGACCCATCCACCAAACACACCGACATCTGGGTTGTTGTCAGTTGACGTTGACGTTGACGTGGCATTTTTTGGTCCAAACGTAAAAATTTTCGCTTTTATAAGTAACCCAAAAGAGACGCAATTTGAGATGCGATTCAGACAAACCCCCAACCCTATTTTTTTTAACAGAAACCGATTTTATTGGTTAATGTGATAAAAGAATACACCCTGACAGCCAACAGAATTGTGTTCATAGGGCATTGTGAAAAGAAACAAGCAAGAGGGATTCTGTCTTAGAAAAATGAAAACATAAGGAAAAAAAGTTAATTGAAATCGATTTAACTAGACAATTAAATATATGATGATTTGTACTATTTCAAGTAAAACACATGAGCTTAATTACCCAATTAGTTCAATAGTTAATATTAAACCTTCTCTAGTTTGTTTGATCTCTAAATTCTTTGCTACTTTATCATTATTTTGAGTAGTTAAATCGCAAATAAGGATAATACGTATTTGACAAATAAAACTGTTTGAATGTTACATCAACAATCTGCATTTACTCTTAACGCTAAATTTTATTGAATTAATAGTATATTAAAGGTGGAATTGCAAATCACATATTATGTAAATTTTGCATAAAATACCCAAAAAAATTCTGAATTACAATTTTTACATTAAAAACACATGAGCTTAATTACCCATGAGCCCATTAGTTAATTTTAAGCCTTCTCTAGCTTGTTGGATTTCTAAATTCTTTGCTACTTTATCATTATTTTGGTAGTTAAATCACCAAATAAAGATAATACGTATTTGGCAAATAAAACAGTTCGAATGTGACATCAACAATCTGCATTTACTCTTAACGCTAAATTTTATTGTATTAATACTATATTAAAGGTGGAATTACAAACCCATATTATGTAAATTTTGTATAAAAATAGCAATCATGTCGGCTTTATATAAATTGCTCCAAATTTTTAGTTTATTGGTGGTGCTTTGTAGCGAGCGTCATTTGAATCATATTTTATAAAACAAATCTTATAAAACAAATTTTGATTAAATCTACATTCACATTTTTTGAAATTAACGTGGTTTAAGGCGAGATGTATAGGGAAGGTGCGTCAATAAAATAAATTAGGATGGTCATGCCGCCGCATTGACGAGACTCAAAACATTTTGGCTGTGTGAAGTCTTAGAAATTCCGGACCGGGCAATTAAACACGGCGTCCATTTATTTGCAAACAGCGTGTCGTGTTTCACATACAGCTTTCTCAAACATTCTACAATAGGAAGAGAGTAATAATTTTTAGAAAAAAAAAAAAACGTCAAGCATCTAATATCTAAATGCATCGGTAATAAATTATACAGATAAGGGGATCGTTGGAATTTCGGCAAATGGTTTTGGGTGCGACACCCCGGCGTCAGGTTTGAAATACCTTCTAAGTGAATGGTTACATTGGATGCGGGTACGTGCGATTTTTAGTCGTGCGATGTCGTAAGACCGGTTGTCGTACGATTGAGTGGTTACATTGTTTGCGATGCGTTGCATCCGAAGTTTCAGTTCAAAATGGATGACGAAGGGGATTTATATTTCCTTGAAAATAGTTGTTTGAAATTTATGGTGTTAAATAAAAAAAGAAAATATTGGGTTAATAATATGTACTTAGGAGAGACCAGGAAGGGGAGTACGTAACCCTTTTCAAGGAGTTGAGCAAGCAGCCACAAAAGTTTCATGAGTACTTTAGAATGTTGCCTTCAACATTCAACTATATACTAAATAGAATCCACCAACGACTCGAAACATATTCTAATTTTCGGAAAAGTATTGATCCTGGACAAAAATTAACTGTAACACTTAGGTAAGTATCATTTATTTAAATAATAATTCACATCCTTATTGAAAACTGTGGAAATATCTAGCAGCATTTTCTGACTCTTGGGAAGCGTCTTCGTAGCCGATATTGTGTGGTGATAGGTCTGTTTGTTTAGTAAAAGAGTCAGCTGGCGGACTAAAAACTCGTGATTGTGTCGAGGATTGTGCAGTAGATGTTGAAGCATACGTTTCACATGGAGAAGCTTGCGGAGTAGAAATAGTGTTTTGGGGTGGATTCTGATACTGATCGTTAAGAAAAAGTTGTTGCATATTGAGTCTCATTTGCATATTTCTCGTAGATGGAAGAGCCTGCATAAGCGGCAATAAGCTCATTAAGAAATGATAATTACTATCGTTGGAAAGGACATTTTTTGCTGCATACGCTTCCAATTTTTTGTTTTCTATGTTGATAAGCCGCTCATACACATCTGTAGACTCTTTTCTCTTCTGTTGCAGGTTACTGCGGTGTTCCCTTACGACTTTCTCTCTAGCAGGAGTTCGAAAACCAGAACTATTTTCTATTGCATCTTGTTGTGTTGTCTCATCTCTATCAAATTGACTTTCATTGCCAACTTCTCCACTATTTTCATCGGTATCTACATTATCCTCCACATTTTGTCCTCCATTTCCTTCATCCCTCGGAATATTAGCAGTTGATGGTCTTGCACTTAATGTATCTTTTATAAACAGCATCAATTCGAAGTAGGCCCATTTGATTTTCTTTGAACTTCCACCTGCATCTCCAGATCTACTGCTTTGTGTTTTGCAAATTCTCTGCGGAATGTATCTCGTAAATTTCTCCATTTGCCTCTTACCGCAACACCTACAAAGATACAGTAACTTAAACTTGTCATTAAATAAGCCAAATGATCTTGTGTTCAATTTCTACTATACAGGGTGAGTCATGTAGGTATTTGTATTTTTGCATATTATTTGCTATAGAGCATTGTGTGTATAAAATTTGAATGTTATTATGTCGGTCCTGGAATTTCAACTTTGAGATCGCTAATCAAATGCTCTAGTAGTATCATGTTTTACCAAAAACTGGACCAAATCGTTCCTCATGACTCACTCTGTATATTCAATAATGTTCTGTTTAATTGTTACGTGAGAATGATAATAAATATATTTTTAGGTTTTATCGACCGGGATGTCTTTCAAGAAGCCTTGCATTCTCATTTAGAATGTCTCATTCAACAATAAAAATATCGTTTACGAAGTATGCCAAGTAATATGGGAAGAATTCAATACACAACATATGCCATTTCCGACATCAGCAGTGCACAAAAACTGTAGCTGAAGACTTTTTAAGAAATGGAATTTTCCACAGTGCATAGGATGTATTGATGGAAAACATATAAGGCTGCGTTGTCCACCAAATTCCGGTTCCATGTATTGGAATTATAAATCTTATTATTCTATTGTTCTACAAGCAGTTGCTGATGCGCATTGTAGATTTTTGTATATTGATATCGGATCATATGGAAAACAAAGTGATGGAGGGATTTTTGCTGGCAGCAGTTTAAAAGAACGATTAGAAAATAAAACTTTTGCCTACCAGAGGATCAAACTATTCCAAATACAGATATTACCATTCCATATGTGCTCTTGGGCGATGAAGCCTATCCTTTAAAGGTGTATTTAATGAGACCCTATTCTGGTCGTAACCTCAGTGAGCAAGAAGAGATTTATAATTATAGATTATCCTGAGCAAGGAGGATTGTTGAATGTGCATTTGGCATACTATGTTCCAAATGGAGGATCCTCAAAAGACATAGAATGCCATCCAGACAAAGCAGATATTATTGTTAAATGCGCATGTATTCTTCATATTATAATTATTGATAAGGAAAGATGTACCGAAAATAAATTTTAAAATGTACCCTGAGGTAATCAGTGTTTAATAATTCTGAATAA